>MU748680.1:35328-57731 GCA_026770625.1 Nicotiana glauca
GTCATTCGGACATCGTTTGGTTGGGTTTTTGATTGGATGTTGGTTTCGGAAGTTATAGTTGAAACTTAGGCTTGAATCCGCCTTGATTTGATGATTTCTGTGTTTAAGGGCGTGTTTTTATGATTGGAACAAGTTCGTATCGTGTTTTGGAGTAGGTTGATGGTTTTGGTTGAGGTCCTGGGGGCCTCGGGGGTGATTCCGGGGGTCAACCAGATCATTTTTGGTAAAGCATAGGATCAGATTTTGCTGTCTTAAATTGCAGAGGAATAAGGTATCGCGATCGCGTGGGTGATGGACACGATCGCGTAGAAGGAAAAATTGGGGTCTGAGAATTTAGCCTACGCGATCGCGAAGGGCCTGATGCGATCGCGTAAAGTTAGGAACAGCAGGTACGCGTTCGCGAGGGTCTTTACGCGTTCGCGAAGAAGGAACTTGGTGGCCAGTATTTTTGTTGTACGCGATCGCGTAAGTATTGTCGCGTTCGCGTGGGTCCAGGTATTTGTGCATCGCGATCGCGGGCAGGAGGTCGCGATCGCGTAAGGTAAAAATTAGGTCGGGCAGATCAGTTAAGTAACATTTCAGTCGCGAGTTTATCATATTTTCTCCATTGTTGGGCAAACTTTGAAGCTATTGGATGAGGGAGTAAGATGTTTTCACCTAGATTTCGATTGGAGGTAAGTTTTATTGACTAATTATGTCATTTTATCAAAGAATCTTCCATTAATTCTCTGAATTTGGGTATAAATGGAAGAAGTTAGGGCTTGGATTTTTGCTATGTAAAATTGGGATTTGGTGGCTCATTTGAACTCCGATTTTGACAAATTTTATATATACGGACTCGTGGCGAGACGAGGATTCCGAAATTATGAGTTTCATAATTTTTCGAGAAGCGGGCCCGAGGCTCGGGTTTTTCTAGTTTCGAGATTTTTGTTATATTTTGGTTGTTTTCGGTTGGGTGTTGTCCCATTAGCATATTATGATATATTTGTACTGATTTCTATTAGATTTGACGCGCGCGGAGGCCAATTTGAGGGGCAAAGGCATCGCGAGCAAGGAATTTCACCGGTTCGAGGTGGGTAATACTTGTAAATGATGTCCTGAGGGTTTGTAAACCCCAGACTTGCACATCATAGTGCTGTATTGAGGTGACTTGCACGCCGGATAACGGGCGTGGGGTAGAGCACCATTGGGGATTGTGAGTTGGTCCGTCCCGCTTAATAAAAACACTACCTAATTGCTTGAAATTGAATTGACACCCTAATAAAGATATTAATTATCATGAACTAGATTGATTGTCATGTTTTGGGCTTCGTGTCGGAAGTTTGAATCCTTCGGGGATTAAAATCACTTTTTTTGCATTACTGTGTACATTTCTATCTCAGTCCAAGGTTTAAAAATATTATTTCGCAAACTCAGCCATCTTTCTAAGATTTGAAAACTTAATTGATATTTTACTGACATCTTAGCTGAGAACTGCTATGTGACTATTGCCCAAGAGGCTTATGTGCATTCATGACTATGCATGGATCGGGCTGCATGCCGTAGCGGGAGTGATATTGATATTGCGCTTGGGCTATAGGAGCCTCTCCGGAGTCTGAACCCCCACAGTGAGCGTCGGGCGCCCAAATGGATCGGGCTATGCACCGTAGCGGTCATGTTCATTGCATTGCATTCATACATTGGTTTTTGTTTGTACTACGTGGAATGACATTTAGCACTCATATATTACTGGCATACCTGTGTTACTTGCCTTGTTGACCAGATACCCTGGTGTGAATTGTTAAAGGAGTGTTGTGCCCGAAGGGCTGATTTGTGTGCGGACTTGCACTACTTGGTACCGTATTAATGTACTTAACTGTCAATAATGAAAGAAAGAGATGTTTTCAAAAGAGGTTTTAAACTGAGCCAGATATGTTATAAAGGATTTTTATGAAAGTGTACTGCTGTCTAAAAAGTGTTCTTCTATATTATTATAGCATGAGATAGTGCTCTTGCGTGGTTTCTCTCCCCACAGCATTATTTACTTTTATTACCGCTGAGTTGGAAGTACTCACTTTACTCCCTGCACCATGTGTGCAGATTCAGGTATTTTGAAAGCTTAGCTGAGCTAATTGTTGCTTCAGAGTTTTATTGGAGTTGTCGAGGTAGCTGCCTGATGTTCGCAGGACCCGACTCTTTCCCCATTCCTTTGTTATTATTTCCGCAGTTTTGAACATTTGTAGTATTAGAGATTGTTACTCTGTATTGTTAGAGGCTCTAGACTCGTGACCCCCAGGTCTTCGGGAGATTGTTCGGCTTATTTCTATTTATCAGTTAAAAACCTTTAGCTTCATAGACATTGATGTTAATTAAATAATTGGTTTGAGCTTCATGCTCGGGTTGAGAGTGCAAATGGTCGGGCTTGCCTAGCAGTTGTGTTGGGCGCCATCATGATCGGGTTTGGTGTCGTGACACCCACCATGTGATGAGGGATTGCCCCTGACTTGGAAGGGCTGCACCTCCTAAGATTTCTCAAGCACCGCATGCTGCACCAGGTCATCAGGCTATGGTTACAGCACCAGAAACCACTCCACCTGCTCATCCAGCTCGAGGTTGAGGTTAGGTGTAGAGTTTCTCTAGAGGGGGAAGCCAGACTATATACTGTGCTCTTATGTACGCACGGAGCCAATTACATCTGACTCTGTCATTATAGGTATTGTTCCAGTTTGTCATAGAGATGTGTTAGTCTTATTTGATCTAGGTTCCACTTACTATCTTTCATCTTACTTTGCTCTGTGTTTGGGCATATACCATGATTCTTTGAGTTCTCCTATCTATGTATCTATGCCTGTGGGAGATTCTATTATTGTTGACCGTGTGTATCAGTTGTATTTTGTTGTTCTTAGTGGTTTTGTGACCAGAGCCGATTTATTATTGCCCAGTATGGTAGACTTTAATATTATCTTGGGCATGAACTGGTTGTCACCCCATTATGCTATTCTTGATTGTCACGCCAAGATCGTGACATTGGCTATGCTAGGATTACCACAGTTAGAGTGGATGAGTTACCTTAGATTATGTTCCTAGTAGAGTTATTGCCTTTCTAAAGGCCTAATGAATGGTTGAGAAGGGGTGTGACATGTATCTAGCATATGGGAGAGATGTCAATATTGATACCTCTACCGTTGATTCAGTTTCAGTAGTGAGGGATTATCCAAATATATTTCCAGTGGATCTTCTGGGCATGCCGCCTAATAGGGATATCGACTTCGGTATTTATTTGATACCGAGCACTTAGCCCGTCTCTATTCCTCCTTATCATATAGGCCCGCCTAAGTTGAAGGAGTTGACAGAGCGGTTACAGGAGTTACTTGATTAGGGATTCATTCGGCCTAGTGTGCCACCTTGGGTGCTCCAGTCTTGTTTGTGAAGAAGAAAAAGGATGGTTATGTGCACTAATTATCGCCAGTTAAACAAAGTTACACTGAAGAACATGTATCCATTGCCTCATATAGTGACCTATTTGACAAGGTACAAGGTGCCAGTGTTTTTCAAGATTGACTTGCGTTAAGTGTATCATTATTTGAAGATTCGGGAGCCAGATATCTTGAAGATTGCTTTTAGGACTCGGTATGGCTACTACGAGTTCCTGAGATGTCATTTGGGTTGACCAATGCCCCAACAGCATTCATGCATTTGATGCACAGTGTATTCTGGCTCTATGTTGACTCATTCGTTATTGTGTTTATTGACGACATTCTGGTGTACTCCAGGAGTCGGGAGGATCATGAGCAACACCTGAGGACTATGGTTCAGACCTTGAGAGAAAAGAAGTTATATGCAAATTTTTCAAAGAGTGATTTCGGGTAAGATTCAGTGGCATTTTTGAGTCACACTATGTCGAGTGAGGGGATCAAGGTAGATTCGAAGAAGGTTGAAGCAGTGCAGAGTTGGCCCAGACCGTCTTCATCTACGGAGATCCGGAGTTTTCTTGGTTTGGTGGGGTATTACCATTGGTTTGTAGAGGGTTTTTCATCCACTGCAACACCTATGACCAGGCTGACCCAGAAGGGTGCTCCATTCAGGTGAACAGAGGAGTGTGAGGAGAGCTTTCAAAAACTCAATACGGGTTTGGCTACAGCCCGAGTATTGGTATTGCTTACAGGTTTGGGGTCTTATACTATATATTGTGATGCAGCGCATATTGGCCTCGGCGCAGTGTTAATGCAGGATGGTAGGGTGATTGCCTACACGTCTAGATAGCTGAAGGTGTGTGAGAAGAACTATCATGTCCACGACCTTGAGTTAGCAGCTATTGTTAAAGCCTTGAAGGTTTGGAGGAACTATTTGGATGGTGTCCCTTGTAAGATCTACATAAATCACCGGAGTTTGCAACATCTGTTCAAACCAAAAGTGTCATGCCCCAACCTCGGGAGGCGCGACCGGCGCTCAATCAAGTGAACCCAACTAAGCAAGCCTTATTGGCACTCCCTACCCAACTCAATACAATTAAGAAAACCATGCTTTCGTTTATTTTGACAATAGCACAATCAGACTTTCAACATTGTTAGTTAATTTTTATATCACAAACCTTAAATCATGGATAAGTTTCCAAGATTTCATACAGTTATAGTTTAGTAGAACTAGAGTATAGAGTTACAACGCAGTTCGTTAACATATCCAACACCCACATATGACCCACACAAACGTCTATGGAGCCTCTAAGGATACAAAAGACAAATTATGACAACGTCGGCAACAAGGCTCCGGTTATAACTCAAAAGTGGAAGTCTAAAACAAAAGATGTACTACATAACCTCTTGAAGGATAACGGTCCTCACCAAGACTTTGAGAGTAGGTTACTCCGCTACGCACGATCGGCACTGTCCGCTACGGAGCCACCTACATTCATTTAAAAATGTAGCACCCCCGACAAAAGGGGCATTAGTACCATGGAGTAGTACTAGTATGTATAACTAAACACCATCTAGTTAGAAAGAACTTTCATACAATAATAAGGAAATCACAAGTATAACTCAACAACGTTAAACAATCACAACATTATCACGTAAAGGAATCATACAATTTTCACATCACATTTCCATAGCCTTTAGTTTGGGGCATTTTACACTGTTCATCATTGTTCACAATACCACCGCTATCTTGAGCAGAGTCCGATTTCGACCTGGTCGGCTAGGTTGTCTCATTTGAGACATACACTTCAATCACAAATACAATACCGCCATGTGTGTGGAATGACGTCCGATCTCAACCTAATCGGCTAGGCCGCCTTACCAAGGCATTTTCCTTTTCCATCAAGCATCTCATTTCAATCTTTGTTTTACATATATCATTTCATAGGCACTTGGGGCCATAGCTATCACGCCGTATTTTTGGCACTAGGCCACATTTCACATCATTCCCAATTTCAATGTTAGCTTTGTAATTCAGGAAAATAGGTGCACACAAGAGTAATTTAAACTGTAAGCATCGATAAGATATCACATAGCTGGCTCAACAAACGCAGTTTCAATCTTGATTTAAGTTCTAAGCATTTCAATACATGAATCATATTCTTCGCACCTTTTCAAGTTATCAAGAATAGCACATTGATCATATTGAGACACATCTTTCACACATATAAGGTTGCAATCCCAATTCATGTGAAACAACGATCAATACAACAATACAACTTTAATCTTACCATATTTACACAACCCCCAACGGAGCTCAATTTCTAAAAGATGAGGTTTTATCCATACATACCTCAACTGAGCTTTCCTTAATCCTATAATGTTCCAGAATATTCGCATCTCAACCTATTTAAGCAATGTAGCACAATTGAACCCATAATCAGGAAAGATTATAATCCTAGCCCACTTAAGCATTTTATCAAGTATTGAGTGTTCATTAAGGTCTTATGGTCCTTTTATTCAAGATTACACTAGCCCATTCCCCATTCCTCTCTATTAATAATTTCCCCATATATTCTAAGAACACATGTATGCAATGTAATCACCCTTATCCCTATGAATACCTCATTAATGACCCCGTATAGCTATGTTTAAAATTAAGAGATGAGGTGATGAAGTCTTACCTTCTGGGACAAAGATTTAGGTGCGTCACTTGTTTATCTTCAATGTCTTAACAAGGATTTGTGGAGCAATTTTGATGAAAGGCAATTCCACTTTCTTAGAACCTCTTTCTTACTCTAAAAACACCAGGAAAATAGGCTCAAAATGAGCTATTGCACAGGATATAATAATAGAGGGTCGGGTTTAAAATTTAGAAATCCAGAGCCCCAACTCAGATTTGCGGTCGCATATGCGATCGCAAAGTTGACATGCGGCCTGCAAAATGGACCACAAAAATGTTCCCGAAAACCTGAACAAAGTTCCTGGGTATGCAACAAGAATGCGGCCCGCATACCTATTCTACGGTCGCATAATGCACTATACAACTGCCCCTCGCTGAATTCCATGGGGATTATGCAATGACTATGCGACCCGCATATTGATAAAGCGATCACAAAGTTGGTCGCATAGTATACCTCAAAATTAACCATCATACTGCCTGACTCTACGGCGACTATGTGGTCTGCATAGCTATTATGTGAGCACATAGTTGACTGCAGAATCGCACTTTTCTAGAAAAAACTATTCCTCAACTTTTTTAATGCAAAGATCGGTTCAAAGGGTCCGAAGCTACGAGCTTTTGGGTTTTGAGTAGAAATTTTCACGAGGCCTTATGAAAAAGGATCTTAACTTGCATCAACAGAGGTGGTTAGAGCTGATTAGGATTATGAAATTAATATTCTATACCACCTTCGGAAGGCCAATATTGTAGTCGATGCATTGGTTCACAGGGCGAAGAGTTTGGGCAACTTAGCATATCTACCAGCAGTAGAGATGCCATTGGCGTTGGATGTTTAGTCCTTAGCCAACCAGTTTGTTAGATTGGATATTTCTGAGTCGAGTTAAGTTTTGTCTTGTATGGGTTTTCAGTCTTCTCTTTATTATCTTATAAGGGAGCATCAGTATGATGACCACCATCTGCTTGTCCTTAAGGAAATGATCTAGCATGGTGATGCCAAGTAGGTCACTATTGGATATGATGGTGCATTGAGGATGCAGGGCATGCTATGTGTACCAAATATAGATGGTTTTCTTGAGTTGTTCTCCAGAAGGCTCACAATTCGTTGTACTCCATTCATCCAGGTGTCGCAAAATATATCAAGACTTGAAGAAGCGTTATTGGTGGAGGAGAATGAAGAAGGACATAATAGAGTATGTAGCTCAATGTATAAATTGCTAGCAGGTGAAGTATGAGCATCAGCAGCCAGGTGGATTGCTTCAGAAGCTAGAGATTCTGGAGTGGAAATGGAAGACGATCACTATGGATTTTGTTGTTGGGCTTCCACGAACTCAGCGAAAGTTTGATGCAGCTTGGGTGATTGTGGATAGGTTGACCAAGTTGGCTCATTTCATCTAGTGATGACTACTTATTCGTCCGAGCAGCTGGCTCAAGTTTATATTTGTGAGATTGACAGGCTTCATGGTGTGCCAGTATCTATTATCTTTGATCGAGGTACGCAGTTTACATCGCGGTTCTGGAGGAATGTACAACATGAGTTAATCGTTAGTGTTTTGCACGAACTGTGTGTTTTATGCCTTGTATGAGTGATTCTGAGCTATATAGATATTATGGAATGAATTCAAGTGATTTAGAGTTTTGAAGTCTAAGTAAAATCCCAAGGAATTAAGTTGGGATCATATTAGGGGATCAACGGATGATAAAACAACAAAACAAAGACTCGAGGAGTCATATTGTGCACTGTCTAGTAAAATAGACATAACTTTTTTCTCAGAACTCCATTTGGACTCCAAAATATATTTTTGAAAAGATAACTCAAAGCGCTACAACTTTCACGTTTTATATTTTCCAAATTCTAAATAGAACAGGGTGAAAAATATTATCGAAACTGCGATTGCGGAACTGACCGGGGCAGAAAATTAGAGAGCTTGTCTGGCCGCGGTCCTACCGCGTTTTGGCTGCGGCCGCGCCGCTCCAGGCATCAAAAAGAAGTCCTATTTCGTCCGGGACAAGGTTATTTCGTCCCTACACTATTCTAACTTGTATAAAAGGGGTCCTAAACCTATTTTGAAGAGAGGGGACATATTTTGGACACAAATTAGACCTAAGGAGGTAGGAGACACTACTTTAGGGTTATACAACACCCTTGGAGGCAAGAACACATGAGGAGCAAGGCGGGAAATTCTTCTACGAGTTTTTCTTTCCTCTTCCTGTTTTTCATTGTTGGTTATGACTTTTATTATTGTAGTTTTACATACCATTATGAATAGCTAATTTGTTATCTAGAGTTTTGATATAACCTTTTGTAGGATAAATTCTTGTTATGTTTTTATATAATTGAGCCATAGATTTTATCTATTTGTTCAACTACGTTTATATTGTGGTTGGTTGTAGAGCTCTCAATTAGTTGTGCATATTTAGTATGCATAACTCAGGAGAGAGTGCATATTTAGGTAATTGTTGAATAACACCACTCCCAAAGTATATGAGGGATCAANNTGTATTAAAAGCCAGCTAGCCTAGCTCGGGAGAGTGCATCTAGTAAATTGTCATAATTACTCGGGAGAGATTTACGGTAATAAGAGTGCTCATGATCGGTAGAGAATACTTAGGCGAAATTATAGAAGACATAGTGGGAAGGATTCCGACAATAGGGGAAATCATAACTTTAAACTTCCTTAATCTTTTCTCTAACCCTCAATATCGTTAGTTATTAATTTACTATTTTAATTCGTTAGTTAATTAGTTAAACACAAGAATCTAAATATCTATAAGTTAGGAATTGTTCAACCTTATCTTCTTGGTGATATTGAACAGTTGTAGCTAAACCTTAGTTCTCTGTGGGATTCGACTCCGGACTTGTAAACCGGATTATATTTGCAATGACCGCATTGTCCTTTTTAGAAAGCATAGTTGGGCATGATCACTCGCAAAGTCGGGTTTATGACATTTGGGAGGACAAATATATTCCCTTTTGGGATTTGGGTTTTTGGAGTTGAAAAGTTGCCACCTAATGATTCAGTACATTAGGACACTAAGAGTTTTTGAGTTGGAAAACTAGAGTTCGGGTAAGGGCTAGAAATTATCTCGAGGGGAAGGTATTAGGCACCCCTCAAGATCCACTAGTGTGGTTCCCGGCCATGTTATATTGTGACTTCATGTAATCAAATAAACAATCAAAGATTCGAATATACAACATCGCAAATAGGCTAAAAAACTATTTTGAAGATAACTAGGGAAGGCAAAAATTTGAATAGTTTCACAAAAGAAGATGAAAACAATCAAAGGAAAGGCGTCCTAGGTTTATGATTAATATGAATCATTAATGCAATACTCAGTAATTGCTCCTTGGAAAAGGAGCTACATGAGATATTAGCGCATCGATCATCATCTCCATATTCTACCCTTCCCACCCCATAAAGGTTACTAAAACGTGTGTGTTGGACACGAATACTTACCGCGTGCTATTACTCGTCCCCTCCTATAAGTCCTGGAGGGTATTTAGGACCACTCTTCCTATGTGGAAGGAACTAGGCTAAGCCCTTAAGTTTAAAGACAAAAATGCTAAGCAACATACATAACAAATAGGACTGCACGTAAGGGAACATACAAAATACAATAAAGGCTCACAGATCCCTCCTCAAATGAATGCATAATTAGCACGTCTTAAACACATTCAAGGTCTCAAAGATAGGAGTTTTTTACAAAAAGGAATAGGTAACAGTAGTTAAAACATTGTTTTAAAATTGAAGTTGTAACAGTAATTTCAGCACAAGTAAAACAGTACAATTCTAGGTAGAGGTTGGTAACTCAATGATTTGAGAGAATAAAATTAGAAACTCAGTAAGAGTAAATAGATGCACCATTTCAAAATCGTTCACAGATGGAGCAGAGTTTTAAGAAAAATAGAGTGAACTTCAGAGAATCAAAGCAAGAAGAGGAACGGCAGAGTTGAAATTAAAAGAAATTGATTGGTCTCAAATTATTAAAACACAATTAATCAATCATTATTAGGACTAAAGTTTGCCTAGGCGTCGAATACATTGTCTTCTTATTTAAGGAATGAACACGCATATTTGATTCTGATTTTTTAAAAAAGGAACGCATGATAAGGTATTTGAAGAAATGTTTCAAACCACTTAGCCATATTTTAGCGAAGTTATTAGACTAACATGTTTATTAACCACTGCAATTCGAACGAAAAGAAGTCCTAAGGATAGGATATATAATGCACATAGGAGTACCTAGAACATGATTTCTAACATGCCAATGCAGTAATGACAGTTTAATTGGTTTGTTGTTAAATGACTAAAAATTTACAAAGTGAGTATAATAACATACTGAGAATAAAAGATCTAAAACAGGATTTCTAACATATGAAATGCATGTCCTAAGCAGGTTATCTATTGCACAAAGAGGTAAATAAAAACATGTAAATACGTTTTCTACCCATTACTTAAAATAAACATGCATTCCCCTCCCCCCATATTCACTATTCAGCCCCAATCATTCATTTACAAATTATTACAAACCCATAGTATCTAAATTACAGTAATAAAAAATAAAAATAAGAAGTTATTCTATAGGGATCCCTCAATCAGGACCAATCCTCCAACCTCTATCCCTTCGAGTTTCACAGCCTTTGCCATGGTCTAGGTACGTCAAAGCTCCCTAGGGGCCCCCATTGGGTCCCTGGACAATACCAACACCTAAACACTTAGAAGAATGCAGGACAAGTGCAGTGTGGAATACCAGCCTTGTGTGTCAAAGTTCAGTGAGTATTAGAGGTACCCAAAGCAATGCTCACACGAAGGGGGCAGAACCTATTCTCTAAAAGTGGTGTGAAGTGCAAGAAGCAGTAGTTTAAGAGAGTTTTCAAAACAAGGGATTTGTTTTAAAAAAAAATAGTAGTAGAACTAGTTACAGTACAAGATTGCATACAAGGATCATGGGGAAAGGGAACAGATAGATCACACAATGCTAAAAGAGATACAGAGATTTAATGAAGCATGACTACACAGAACGAAAAGATTCAGGGGGCCAAGAATGGTCAGACTTAAACATGATACTTAGACAATAATAGGGGGGACAACTATAATAGTTAAGATGAACAACAGTTAGAAGCATGTCAATCAAGAAGGACATACAAAGTGCCAGGGGTCAGGGGAATTGGGGAATGGAAAGTTTTGGCATGATAATGTGCAGTAATAGGATACAGGCATAACAAATAGAAGTTAGGGATAGGCAATGTCATATTAGAGATTTAGCATGTAAATCAAAAGACATGTAAAGTACTAAAAAAAGAATCAATTGCACATTGAGCAGTAGAAGCATAAGTAGAAGAAAATCAGGAAGATAATGAACTGGAAAAAAATAAACACATTGATTGGGGGCTTGAATATTAATTAGGACATACCAGTAGGAGAGCAAGAGCAGGATGCAACAACAAAGTGATAACACAGTATTAGCCTTGGCTTACAGCCGGCTAATAATAAGCGAGAGTAGAGAACAACAATAGTGCAGAAGATCAAGAGAGAAAGAGAATGCAGAATTGATAGTATTCAGTCTCTGTGTTTCGCGAAAGACTTAGGGTATTTATAGTTGAAAGTAGGTGGTAAAAAAATAAGGTAAAAATACACATTAGTATGTTAATTTAAGAACTCAGAATCAATCAATTTAGAGAATCAATTAGAGAATCAAACGAAAAGATTCAACACCATATAAGGCAAGAAGAAAATATTAGTGCAGGACTAAATAAGGAAGGAGTCAAGGTTCAGTATGCATATATTAGTCAATTAGGACCAAATTCAGAAATATTCCAATTAAGGAAAGGCTAAGTAGAACAAGGTACCACAGCAAATAAGGTAACAAAATTAGTTAATTTAAACAGGCGAGTAGAATTCTAGGGCTTTGAAAGAAAGTCTTTCAATTACCAACAATCAAGGAAAATCAGAATCAATCATGCGATGTCATGAATCTGTATTCTCAACATATATATAGAGGCAAATGAACAAGAGTAGCAAACAAATTAGCCATATAGACTTAAGGGAACAAGAGATGAATAAACACAATCATTTAGAGATGGTAAAAATAGGCTAAGATTCAGCAGGACATATTCGAAGCATGGTGACCATGAGACATTAACAAGAATCAGGTAAATAGGCTAGCAGACAGAACCCAAAGCAAAGGAGGTCAGGCTAACACACATATCAAAGCAAAGAAACATGCTAACACATAGAACTAGAGTAAAGAAATCATACTAACACTCATAACCAAAATGAAGAAAAAATCTTTAGAAAATAGGGTTTTTAGCAGAGTCAAGCTAAAAAAATAGGAGCATAAAATCGGTCAGAATAAACAAGGAAAAGGGTTTAATAATAAAGAAATCGGTCGAAAAAGCGTAAAAGAACTCCAAGGAACCCTAGTTTCAAATAGGGGACAAAGATGCTTAAAACCGATTATTTGTAAAGATCGAGTAAAGAAAGTTTTAAAATATGAAGGAATGAGTCACAAATCGTAAAAAATATAGAGGTTTAAGAAGTCTAGGCAGAAATTAGGGTTTCATAAGAAACCAGTGAGAAATAAGGGAAACCTGGCTGTGAAACTCAGTAATAATGGTAATTAGAACACCATCGAGTCAAGACTTGCCGGAGAAAGTCCTGAAAGAAACCAAGCAAAGCTTTAGTGACCATCTCATATGGTGGAGGCTTCTGGGATCTTAATGATAGAGAGAATCGGCGAGCTAGGGTTTCATGGCGACTGGTGGCCGAAAGAGGTGAGGTTGGAGGTGGCCGGAGAGACGGTGGAGGCCATCGGAGAAGAAGAACCAGAAGGTTCTAGAAAGAAGGGGGAGAGGAAGAGACAAAGTGTATAGAGAGAGGCTGCCTCGAAGAATGAGGGGTCAAGGAGGGTTAATTATGATTTAATTAAGGAAAAGAGATCTGGGCCGTTGATCTCATTTGATCAACGGCTCAGATTAGATCAGGGTTGGGCCGGATTATATTAGGGATTGGGCTGGATTTTTAATTGGGTATTGGGTTGATTAAAATCTGATAGGGGTGTGGCCAAATTGGCTAAAAGTGAAATGATAAAGGGTTGTTTATTAAATAGCCAATTTTTCCTCTTTTATAATTTTATAAAATAGTTAAAAGGATTTTAAAACCAGTTAACGGTAGTGAACTTAATTAATAACATATGAATATTAATCTAAAAATACTAAAAATAATTTTTTAATTGTAAAATATTGTAAATTGTAAAATAGGCTATAATTGCAATTATATGCACTTTAGCTTAAAAATACCAAACAAACTTGTAAAAATATGCAAAAAATTACCTTATTTATATCTTGATGTAAATATGAGAATGAAAATAAATTATTTACAAAAATGCTAGTCTGGGAATATTATTGAATTTTGTATATTAAAATAGACAATAAATTGATTTTAAAATCTTTAAAAATAAGGAAAAAATACCAAAACTTTTGGGCATGCTTATATATGCATGTACATGCTATTTTAAGAATATTTTGAGTATATAAAAATATGTAAGGAAAAATTGGGTATTAACAGTTACTTGTATTATTTAGCGGACACAGACTATCATCTCCTGCTACCGAGTTGATACCTAAGGTGCACTAATTGATTCTAAGTCGTACACTACCCGTCCCATGCTTATAGTCCAGGAGGTGTTTGGACCTCTATTTGGGTAGTTCTAGACTCAACTCAGTTGCTCAAAATGATAAAACTAGGCGAAAGTAAAAAACAAATAGGACTGCACGTAATTGCAATAAAGAGGCTCAAGTTAGACTTAACACTTAGACAACAAATGCACGCAAAGACATTAGACGTTTTACAGTTTCAGAGTTAGGCCAAATTAAAGCCATTAAGACCTATAGACATGGTTTGTATGTGACCTCGAGCAGACAGTTTCAGATGCAAGGTGTTATTTTAGAGGCATGACTTCTAAATAACAACACAGTTTAGGGCACTTGATATTATATGCTGATTATTACAGGTTATAAGTGTTTAAACTTATACACATGATATCTAGGTGCAGTAGTTGGCAGTGATAACCATGGGAGATATTCAAAATTACTCAGTTTGATCTTATAGGCATGCTTTCTAATAGTGACAATGAAACAGTGTTTGAAAGTTCAATATTCGCATTTAAAAGCGAGTGGGTTTATCCTATAGGCAGGATTTCTACGATTAGAGATAAAACTGGTTTTAGCTCCAATAGGCATGTTTCCTAAGTGAGTAACATCAACACATTAACCAATTAAAATCTTAGAGGTATGATTTCTAAAATGCAGATTTGTAGAACATAAACTAATATAATCCTATGATCATGGTGTCTAGTGAACATTCTACAATTGAAAGATTGGTCATTTGACTCCTATAGGCATGATATCTAATAAACAAGTAGAAGCAGAATATGTTAAACGAATTAAACACCTATAGGCAGGTTATATAGCATACAGCAACAAAACATATTCGAGCAAATTAAACACCTATAGGCAGGTTATCAAACAACACATAGGAACAGAACATGTTTTAACAAATTAAACACCTATAGGCAGGATTATTACCCGTTTCATGCAAATATTAGAATAGGCCCATTTTCCCATTTTTACTAACACCCCAATTCTTATTACAGCATTATTACAACCCCAATGAATGAAATAAATTACAAATTGATAGAAATAACTACAGTGATCCTAAGACATGCCGAAAGTATACCCAACTCTATCAGGCCTTCAATTTCACATCCAACAGACTTCACCACAGCCCAGAAGTCATAGCCAATTAAACCTAGAAAATATTCCTCATTTACATAAAATAGCCAAAATCCAGTAGCCATCAAAGATTCAGAAAACAGACGTGCACAAAACCATTGGCTCATTCAGTAGGTGAAAAGGGGGTAGGATGGAGCATTTAGGATAGAGTGCCAAGGAACCTTAGACCCTAGTGTGTCAGGAACTCCCAAGGGCTTAAAGAACCCAGGGCAATTCTCACATTAGGGAGGTCAATAGAGGAGATTCAAGAAAGGAATAAGGACCAAGTCTTAGTGTGTCAGAGTTCACAAGGGTCTCAATTGGACCCCGAGCAGTGCTCACGCTAGAGAGGTCAATGATCAAACTTAGGTAGCCTCAGCTTTCAACCAGCTAAGAATGAGAACTCAAAATAGCCCAGGTAACAAGTGAAAGAGAGTAAACTAAGGTTGAGGGAAAACACTGAAGGATACAAACATAGTCAAGTTGAGCACATAGAGTAGATAATCGAACAAGCTTTAGGTTTGAAGCACAAACTTAGCAAAGATTTAGAAGGACAAGTTCAACACCTAGTGTATAAGTAGTTACAAATTAATAAAAGAGGTTTGCAGGATTGGTATACACAGTCTCATAGTAAAGAAAAGGTAAAAATTATGCTATGTATAGGTTCTAGTATTACAAGAAGGAATCATATTGATTGGCAACAGAATTTAGACAGGATAAAAACAGATTATTGCAACTAATGGGAAGTACAAGTCATGCTAGAAACTTACTAATAATGAACAGGATCAAACATGCTACATAGGCAGGATATCAACACAGCAGATTCAGAATAGGACAGACTTATGTTATGTAATTAATATATACATTCATTCTTTTGAACACAGTCAACTACTCTATTAAAAGTGATACGAATCATGTAAGCATGTTCAAGTAAGAAGACTGATAGAAAAATTAAACAACAAAGAGATGAAAAGGTCCTAATTATCAGTAAATTGCAACACATACGCTAGATAGGCTTGAAAGGTGTCACACCCCGAGCCTAGGGGCGAGATCGGCACCTAGTACCCCACCTATCCTTGCGTACCTCTTGGGACTAAGAGACTCTGAACATGTAATGTTATACTTTTTTCATAGGCCACATTACAAAATAATGGGCGATGGAAAATATAAAACTGGATAGAGACTAACGTTGACTAAATGTCAACATAAAGTTGGGCTGGAAAGGCCATCATAACTACCACAACTGACAGGCTAATAAAATATACGTACAAGGCCTACAAGCCAAACATAATGCACTAACTGACAGGATTTGTCTACAAACATCTAGTGATAGATGTACAGTGATCGAAAGAGGGCCCCGACCTACCCATAACCTATCTACATATATGCATAAGATGTACACCAAACTGCTAAACCCGGCAACTTCAAAAGACGGGGAGCTTACCGATAAAGATGAACTCGGGAAACACCTACTGAGGAGGTCTACCGGTCTGTCTGTCTGAACCTGCAAGTATGAAATGAAGCACCCCCAGAAAGGGAAGTCAGTACGAAATAATGTACCGAGTACGTAAGGTAATATACTGAAAGCTGAAACTGAACTGATAATATTAAAAATAGCTGGGGATCAAAGATAATTTGAAGATATGCTCACCTGCTGATTCTGTCTCTATTCTCTCAATATAATAAGTAAAATAATTGTCTGGCCTATTACAAGGCTCGATAAATATATATAATTGCTCTGCCGTAGTAGACTCTCTCATAGGCGCTCGGTCATACTAGACTCTGTATCTCAACCAACTGGGCTCGCTCATAGGCGCTCGGCCACAGTATAATTGGCATATAACTTGCCATTTATCATAGGTTGCCCAATAGAAGCTTGTCCATCGATTTATAGCTTGATGGTAATAAAAATACTTTAATACTGTATATATAAACTCTCTACTCTCTTGATTGGAATCAGTAAATACTCGTCGTTTGGTTAAAAGAAGGATAGCTGGTACCATAACAATGATAAAAAAAATCAGTAGCCATAACAAAATTAGGGGCAGTAAGGTAAGTGTCTAAGAACAACAAAATGACATCAATTAGAAAGCTAACTTCATGCTTTTGTTCCATTAGTGGTTCATGCTTGTAGAGGGTGATCTCCAAAAATACATGATAGTAACTTACAAAACTAGAAAAATATACATAACTTGCGAGACTAACAAAATATACGTAAAATTTCAAGATATGAATTTTTCTTTATGCCTCGTTATCAAACTTGTATAATGACGAGATCATGCAAAATGACGGAAGAGCTTAACCATAACATACCTAGAGTAGGAAAAAATTTATATGATATCCTTGGAAAAGGTTGCACCGTACTTCTTTAGAACCGCAAAATTTCTCTGTTGCTAAGACTAAAATAAAATCTCGATGGAATTGGTTGCAAGAGGAATTACTAATGTTTACTTCTGGTTGTAAGGTCTTGGCGTTTAAAATATTAAGAAGTGAGGTTTAAGATGTGATTATAGAGTGGTTATGTTTTGAATAATCTTTGGACATGAAGTGTTTTGATAACACATCACTTTGTCACCAATCAAGAATGACTAATAGTCATCTCATTATGGAGTGGCTTGCTGCCACATGGAGTGGGAGGGTTAATTTTAACCTTTATCCACTTATTAGGTAATTAGATAATGTCCGGTTATCCGGTAATTAATCGATTACCCGCATAATTAAAAATTATCTCAAATTACTTAAAATTCTACTTATTTTTAATATACCTTATGCATCATACTACCATGGCCATATAGTACTAGTCCATAAGTATTAGGTATTATAGCTCGGACCGTATTTTATCCAAATTCGACAACCTTTAATGAAACTCATTTTTTTTTAATTCGTGTACACTTTCCTTCATGGCACTTACTTATTGCTTGGTATAAATAGCATAAATATGCTAACATCAAGATAATCTCATCCCTGAGTTTATATCAATTTGCCGAAGCCGAAACTTTATCGTACGAAAATGCGAGATGTTACAAAAGGAAACAAATTTACTCAAATCTGGTCTAGGCATCTTTCAAATTATCAACATAGTGAAGTCAAAGGTTAAGAGACCTAAAACTGAAGTAAAGAAAATAGAATTGCACACAAGAACAACCCGGAAAAAACACATTAAACTTCAATATCCAGAAGTGAAAACATATGCAAATCACATATACATAGCAATGGAACTACGAGGTCTAAATACAAGAAAGAACAAAAGTCCACAGTGTTCTCAATATCAACGAAGAACCAGAGCCCAGAATTTTGGTAGCCTTGGCTTTCAGTCAGCCAAGAACCAAAGTGTAGGACGAGATAATGAAGGAATAACAGAATAGAGCTTTTAAACTTAGTGAGATTATAGTGACTCAAGTCCGTTTCAAAGGGGAATGGGGAGAGATTTATATGGTAGTAGAAATTAAACACCCAAATAAGGAAAATCATCAATCAAACACGATGTTGATATCCAATTTTTTCCTATATAATTTTCATATACAAAATACTTTCAAAATAACATGTGCATGCATATATAAGCATGTCCAAGTATTTTGGTATTTTACATATTTTTTTAAAGATTTTCAAAATTAATTTATTATCTATTTTAGCAGTATAAAATCTAATAATTATTCCCAAAGATTATTATTTTGGTGAATGGCCTATTTTTTTTTTAGCAAGATCCACTAGGCAGTGTGCCTAGGGCTAGTTTTTATATATATCTAAAACAGAAAACAAAATAGTGTCAGGAGATCTTAAACGATGAAAGAAATAGACTTTGTCATCTACATAGCTCCTATTACCAATATCGAGCAATGCACTCAATACTGATATTACATTATGTAAACTACTAATATAGAACAAATGATATATAAAAACTGGCCATGATATGTTTTCCCTCGTAAGTGCTTTAGCAATCGTAACTTTGTTGTTTCTTTGGTCATATTCCCAATGGTGTATGAGTTGTAAGCGTGGATTATCAATTTCACTTGCTGCATTCTTCAATTTGTGTATAAACAATTGTGTTTTTCTCCCACGATCAACCACTGCCTTTCCAGTATGTATTTTGTCCAGAATTGTACCGCATGCTCCTTCTTTTTTATCATTCCATTCCCATGTGACTTGTGCTTGTTCTTGAACCAAGTACTCTAAAAAATCATATGCTTTATGTTTCCATCTTGAAACACTGCGCAGATTTAGCAGAAAAGACAAAAAATTGGGCAGCCCGATGTTGTATTCACACTTTTTGTTCTTGCATTTCTGTGATCTCCAGCTCCACTGTTTGAAACCCAATGTATTGAGCCCTTGTTTTGTTATAAGACTACTAGAATGGATTGATATTACATCCCACATTGTACTTATTCCTCCCATATTTTCCCACAAAAAGCCCGCTCTATACTTGGTCCAAAATCTGGGTACATTGCCTCTCTTTACCATACTTGTGCCTATCATGTGTACTCCTTCTAGGGAATGAGTATTAAATGCTAATACCATCTATAGAAATTGTACCAAATAATAGGGTATGGTCACATTAAAGTCCCTGCAAAAAAAAACAGTGTTAGAAAACACGACCACCATATTCCACTCCCTAAGGAGCTAAACATGATGATCTACAGCAGCATAATGTTCTGCAACCAAAATTGCCTGGATCCCTAAATGACTTGTTGTGAAATTGGAGAGAGTTGAGTCCCTCCATCCATTGAATTTTTCCCACGTACACCACATGACTTCAGAGCTGCAACAGTTATGCCTATATGTTACAACACATTGTGATTGTTCTTTTCTGAAGTTGTAGATGTGACTCGCATTGTGATTTCTATTTTGTGTAGTTGAGGTGTTGTCCTGCAATGTACTGCACTCATCCACCAACTCTGAACCTCTTGATCTGAGGTTCCCAGCATTTCTGAACAGAAGATTACTCCTCCTTGCCTCTATGCATTTACCTACTCTTAATGTCCTTCCAGGAGTGCCAAGCACTAATACCACCAACTGAAATTTCATTAAAGAGTAGTTCATAGATGCTGAAAACCTGCAAAAAAACAAACAAAATTAGTAAAAAATATCCCTATACTCTCGTCCAAAAGGATTTGAGTATAGTGATCAACTGAATATCCTCCTAAACTCTCCTTCTCCTTTGGTGATCCTCCTCCTCTAATTTCTAGTTCCTTGCAACTGTAACTCTTAAGTAGGGACATTGTAATCTGAAGATGCATCCCTTCATTCTCCTTATCTTCTTGCAACTTTCACTCTTAAATAGGGACATTGTAGTTTATCACTATTAATAATCCACCTCCCTTTCACATCTAATTCCCAGAAAGAGTGACACTCCAATGGGCCTATATCTAGAGAATAGTTAGCTATATGATCTGCTAATTGATTACCTTCCCTCAGTGTTTGTGACAGCTTCAGATTACACCTCTCCATTAACTCCTTTATTTCCTCCACATCTGCCGCAACTGACCATGCTACAGACCACTTACCTTGTAGCACCTTTTTAACCATCATCGAGTTTGTGCGTAGGTCAATAAGAATATAATCTTTGCCCACACAATATTTCATAGCTTCTAATATGGCCCTCACTTCAGCTTTTATATTCGTGTCTCTTGTATCTCTTTTCCACATGCATGAATATAGTTATTCTCATATTTATACCGAAATATAGTTAAGGTAATTTTTATATATTTTTACAAATTTATTTGGTATTTTTTAAAGCTAAATTACATACAATTACAATTTTAGACTATTTTAAGATTAATAGCATTTCTATAATTATAAAAATGGTTCTATTATTTTTAAATTAATATTTACATATTATTAATTACGTCAGTGCTTTAAAATAAGTTTTTAAGTCATTTTACTACTTTTTATAAATAAAAAGGGTAAAACTAACTATTTAACATTGAGCCTCAGTTCATTTCAATTACAGACCCATTTCATTTCAATTATAGCCCTTAAATCGATCCAGTTCTACCCTAATTAAATCAACCCAATTTCAATTTTAACCCGGCCCCGACCCAATATTTAAAACTTGCCTGGTTCCCATTAATTGATCCAGGCCGTTGATCATTTTGATCAGCGGCTCCAAATTCCCCATACCATTTTTAACCCCAAATACCTACCCTAATCCCTCATTCTCACCTGGCCCGCCGCCCTTGAATCTCAAACCCTCTCAAAATCCTCTCAACAACTCTCTGAAAGCTTAGCCTCCTCCTACCTTGTTTCACCATGTTTTCACAGGAATCCATGTCTTCCCGGGCCATTGATGGTCTCTACTCACCCTCTCCACCATTAGACCTTAGGTGTTCGAGGTCTGGAAGGCTGACTTTGATGGTTCTCACTCCGATCTTTGATTATATGGCTTCGCCGATCATGCTCCGGCATATTCAAAACTCAGAAGCCTGACTCTTGACCTCTCCGACTCAAGATCGGACCTGTTCTAAGTCTTTCTTATTTCTATGGTTTCTCCGAAACCCTAAGCTATTCGAGATTCTTTCCCTGTTGTTTGCTTAGATCTATACTGTACCTATGTTTTTATTGCCATCTAAAGTGTTTTCCCCAAAAGTTTCTTTTCAAAATCGTTTCTCTCCGATTTTAGGGCTTCTAAAAGGATTTTTTGGAAAAAATCTTTCTAATTTTTCTTCTTCTTTGCTTTATGTGTGTTTGTCAATACCCTGCTCGTGTGATTTCTTCTTATTACGCATGTACTGTCTTCTACCTTTTCTTTTCTACTATATATGTTAGCCATATTAATCTTTGCTATGTTTTTCTTTACTTTTTTACTATATATGTTTACCATTAAGTTATTTAATTTTTCTTTACTGGACTCTGTTTATGTTCTTGCATGCTTCATCTACTTGTGTTCAAGTTCGTATCATCTCCTTCTTCTGAACTTGTTTAGGTTCCGAGTTTTCTTAAGGATCATCTTCATGATTTTTCTTCCTTTGTCTTTCAAACAAACTACCATATCTGTTTTGTTGAGACTCTGAAACAAATGGCTTGCTTTCACATCTCGATGTCGGATTCAATCTTGAAACCCTAGGATTTGGGGTTTCTTTTGACTATTTCAATTTTGTGTTTGAGTTAGGGTTCCACTTTGGGACCCTAGACTCTCAGACTCACTATGAGTCTGCAAATTGAACTTGTATCTCTTTGCTTATGATTCTGAATTTTCTTTGATTAAACTCCCTTCTAAATAACTTGACAGTCCCTTCTTAGTTTCCATATTTGTGTGTTTTATATATGAGAACTCTTCTTTCAAAAAAGGTTTTTGCCAACTACTAATTGGTTTTGAATTTCTTTAATTGTGTTTACTTGATTGTTACTGATTTTCCTTAATTAAACCTTTCTTTACCCCTTTCCTTACTTGATTCATTCTAGTAAAAGCATGTAATTTCGATTTTACTGGTTGATTCCCTTTCATTTTTTACAAAATATCTACTATTGGGTTGTTGCCTTAAATAGCTTCTGTCACGACCCAAACTGGAGGGCCATGACTAGCACCCGACCATACTTGCCGAGCACCGACGTACATATTATC
>MU748682.1:0-21237 GCA_026770625.1 Nicotiana glauca
TTTTTTTGCATTTCTTGATTATTATTCTAAAGAAAACTTATAACGGAAATATAAAATGCAACATCTTTATTTTTGAATTTTGAGTTACACCATGCCTTTACAAAATAATAAAAAACTTGACATTACTGCACAAAACTAGAAAGTAAAAGACGACATAAAAAAAAACTCAAAAATAACTAAAAATAAAAATGTCTCCTTAAGCAACTCCTAAATGCAGCGATCCTGGGGTATCTGTCTTGCTCAAACCCCGGTTAGTAAATTCACACTTGTATGAGAAAACTTAAACCAACACTGTGTGCGACAATAACAATCTCTATTAGACACATGCAAGACATGGTTGCGATTATTTTTGTAAAATGACTTATTTAGCCAAAATGTGGCTAGAAGTGTAAAATTTTAGCTAAGACCCCGCAAAGCCAAGAACCTAATATTTACTAGGAAGACTGAACCCTATGTGGGTTGCCTACGTATCACGCCCCGAGAGACTTGAATCAGGTTCGCATAGTTCGGGCCGATTGGATACGGGCGAGAATAAAAACACTAATTCAGAGAAACATGTGTATATTTTTTGCTTTTCTTGAAAATGGATGAAACATGATAATCTTTTGAATTTTCTTTTTCCCCTTTTTTGATTTTTTGGAAAAAAAAAAATGCAAACGGTTTCCAAAATATTCTGTCATGTGCACCAATGGCCATTGAATAGTGTGATGTGCATTGGACAACACAACATATTGCACGTCTTTCATCATAGTGCCTTTTATTAAAAAAAACTTTCCATGTTTCCAAAATATTCCGTCACGTGCACCAATGGCCATTGAATTGTTTGATGTGCATTGGAGAACACAAAATGTAGCGTGGGGGACATAGGGAATTCCAAGACTTCTTGGATTCCACAATTGTTCCCCCTGCACTTGTCCCAAAAATGTAGCGTGGGGAACATAGGGAATTCCAAGACTTCTTGGATTCCACAATTGTTCCCCATGCACTTGTCCCAAAAATGTAGCATCGGGGGTATAGGGAATTCCAAGACTTCTTGGATTCTACAATTGTTCCCCATGCACTTGTCCCAAAAATGTAGCGTGGGGGACATAGGGAATTCCAAGAGTTCTTGGATTCCACAATTGTTTCCCATGCACTTGTCCAAAAAATGTAGCGTGTGGGACATAGGGAATTCCAAGACTTCTTGGATTCCACAATTGTTCCCCATGCTTGTCCCAAAAATGTAGCGTGGGGGACATAGGGAATTCTAAAACTTCTTGAATTCCACAATTGTTTCCCATGCACTTGTCCCAAAAATGTAGCGTGGGGGACATAGGGAATTCCAAGACTTCTTGGATTCCACAATTGTTCCCCATGCTTTTCCCAAAAATGTAGCGTGAGAGACATAGGGAATTCCAAGACTTCTTGGATTCCACAATTGTTTCCCATGCACTTGTCCCAAAAATGTAGCGTGGGGGACATAGGGAATTCCAAGACTTCTTGGATTCCACAATTGTTCCACATGCTTTTGATTAAAATAACACCATGTTTAGCTTAAAAAACGTGCGGCCTTCTTATTTAACGTGATCAGCATGACCAGACGTGCCATTTGTCCTCAACTATCATTGGTCCGTTAAATGACCTTTTTACCCTTGAATGAATGCAACATGTAGCACATAGGATGCATCAAGATGGTCCGTTATTTTGGGTATACCTGCCCTAGACGGACCCAACCCCTGTGTTGAGCCCCCTATGTCAGATGGACGTGATGCAAATAAGCGTTCCTACTAGGGATCCGACATGAAGTCAAGTTATTCTAGGTTCAAAACCTGGGTATGTGTTCTAAACAGTGTACCCGAGCGGACAACTCGAGCCGAGGAGGGGGCTACATACCGGGGACCCGCGAGATCGTTCGACTTTGTAACTTATCCAGCCTCTTTCTTATTTCAGGGTATGACACTAACAGAATATGGAGTCTCAACCAGTAAGCACATCCCCAGAGGTGAGAAGAGAAAGGTTTCGACAAAGTTTATATATACAGTTCAAATAATATCAAAGCGGTAAAGCATTTAGCACATTTAGCAGGAAAACATGTAGAAAAATCAGATAAAGCCAAAGATAACAATTATTCTAATCTCAAATTCTTAAACCCTGAACCGAAGTTCTGAGTTTTTAGTCCCAAGCGGAGTCGCCAGAGTTGTCACACCTCCTTTTTACCTACTACACCCCCGAAAAAGAGTATAATAAAGGGAGTTTTTCCAATTAAAGGACAATCGAAAACGGGATTTATTATTAAGAGTTGGAGTCTCCACTTGAGAGATTTATGGTGTCCCAAGTCACCGGTTTGAATCACGAATCGAGGAAAAAGTTGACTCTGTATTACAGTCTACGAACCAGAAATCCAGATAAGGAATTCTGTTAATCCGGGAGAAGGTGTTAGGCATTCCCGAGTTCTGTGGTTCTAGCACGGTCGCTTAACTATTATATTTGGCTAAATTATCTGATTTTTTAATACATGTTTTTACCTATGTGCTTTTAACTTTGAACCACTTTTATTATTATTTTTTTAATGAGAATTGCAACGTCGTAAAAATACATCTCGAACCACGTCACATCAATGTACCCATGGTTATTGACATATTTCAACTCCATTGAGATTTGAATTTGGGTCACATAAATGTGCACCCGAGTTTAAGAAAGTAATTTATTAAAAAAGCGCCTAAAGTGACTAGCGCGTTATTATTTTGGGGAAGGCCGAGAAATTTGCTAAACGACCCATCCCAAGTTCTATAGTATTTTTAATATATAAATTTATGAGGGCCCCGCAATTTATGCATTTTATTTGGCGAGGCTCATCTCATTTATTGTTTTAAAGGGCAAACCTAAGGCAACTACAATTTTCTACTTTTGCGAGGACATGGAGAATTCAACTAATGGAACACCTCGATTTCTAACGGGTTTTATTAGTCAAAGTCGTTATAGTCGGGTTACATAAAATGCACCCCCGAATTATGTTAAGGAATATCCTAAAATGAATTGTTATTCTCTAAGAACTTAATTAACTAGCACTATGACTCAATTCTATTTCTTTTAACCTCCCGCTCCACGTCCTTGATCCATTTCCTAATCTTGGCTTAATGTTTCCTTCCTCAAGGTTTGTCAAACCATGACCCTTTTTCACTTATTTGAAACCATCAACAAATTGTCTTCCTCTCCTTTCTCTTAACCAAAGAATAGTACTAAGTCAATTAAGAGGAATGTATGATTTATATGCAATAAATTATATATTTGTTTATATCATCTAAAATATAGATGTACTGCCATATAAAATCTTCTCCTCCAGTTAAAGAGAATCAGCAGCGGATTGATATGCAAATTTAACTCAACAAGTAGTTATTTAACACTTGTGCCTTAACATGCTATCACCACAGTCTCATGCATCAATTTATGAAATGGTAAACCTCAATAAGCTTTAATTTGGATTTTAGTTGCTCATAACAGTGAATAAAACTAAACATTCCAAATACAGTCAAATAAAGATAACATGCCTCAAATTGCTAGAACTCCAGATAGAACTCGAACCGAAAATCTTGGACAGCGATGAAATGAAGAACTAAACCGCGAATGAAGACTCGACGGACCCTCACCCGGACAACTTCCACAAGGAAGCTTCGAAACTCGACGGAAAGGCTGGCGTTGTTGAAATGTAGATGATGAAGAAACTAAAGCTGGTGTGCTCCCAAATGCAGTCGAAAAAGTAACTGCTGGTGCAGGTGAACTGGACGCTATTCAGGGGTGTTCGACTGGAGAAGGCAACGAGCAACCGACTGGAGTCGGCTGGTTTGCTGGCTGGTCGTGAGGAGGTGTTTGTCGACGGACTGAAGCTGGTCGACGGACTGGTGGACTGGTTGACGACGAGTAGATGGTGGTCGACTGGCGTATGAGAGAGATATAGAGGTCTGTTTGCTGTCGTTGTGGAGAGGGACGACGGGCTGGAGCTGACGCTTGGTTACTGGTCGACGGGTGGTTGGAGGCTAGGTGGTCGACGGGTGGTTGGAGGGGGTCGTGTATGGTTGTGCGACTGGAGGGGGACGACGCAACGGGGATGGTCGTTTGGGACTGGGGGCTGGAGGGTTTTTCTTTTTTAGGGTTTTGTTCTAGTTTTCACTTCAAGAAGAAGATGAATAGTAGTTAGGTCCTCCATGTGTTCCCCAAAAAATCAGACTGTGCGGCTGAAGACTTGTAGTGTATTTATAGGTATTAGGTCTAGGGTTTATGTTTGTGTATTGGGCCTGGGTTGTTATGGGCTAGGTCCGAAAATTAGGCCTAAAAATGGGTCGTTTGAACCCAAATGTTATTCTTTCGCCGCAACCGATAATAAAAATACGATCTTATTTAATTAATCATACGTAAGCAAAATAATTATCAAAATAAGACTGACAATTAAAACAAAAACTATTTTTTGGGTATTTTCAAGATTAAAATAACTACAAAACATTAATGAAACTATTTTTTGTGATTTTTGTTTTTATATAAAGATAAAATATAAAGTACTATTTTCTGTATTTTTTAAATATTAACATTACTACAAAACATTAATGAAACTATTTTTGTAATTTTCGTAATTATATAAAGATAAAAAATAAGGTACTATTTTTTGTATTTTTTCAAGTTTATGAGAAATACATAAACTAAAATTTATATATCTTTTTTTGTAATTTTTTATTTTTGTGATGAAAATAAAGTAAAGAAGTCAAAAATAGTTGAAATAGCTATATTAGGCCTAAACTAAATATTTACGCTAAAAATGTAAAAATTCTTGGGGAGGGTCAAAAATCACACGTCTACAACAACCATCACCCACCCTTTATCCAAACGACGTCGTTCAACCCTTTAATCTGGACCGTAGAATTAGTTTGATCCAACGGCTCATAAAATCTCCCATAACCCGTTCTTGACCCGTTCCCTATACCCGGTCTAACCCGACACCTTCATTAAACCAAACGGCGTCGTTTCTCATTAGTGAAGTGATCCAGGCCATTGATCTTGATTGATCCAACGACCATGATCAATTCCCCTACCCACTATATATTCCAAAAACCTCACCCCATCCCCAAGCCAAACCCCCCTCCTCGTCTCTGAGCCCTCAGAGACCAAAATATCCCTCTGCCTTACTCCGCCGCCCTCCGCCCACCCGAAATCACCTCACGGCGGTTCCGGTGGTCCAAACAACCCCATTTTTACACCATAGCTTCCCACAACATCCTCTTTCCAAACCCCCAATCAGCTTCATTCAAATCACAGGCCAACGTGCGAACCTTCGTTCGAAGTTCAGTAAAAAAAAAACCCTAATCCACCCAATCACCACCAAATTAACACCCTAGGCCCCCCTCCTTCTCCTACGTCCATATCTAACCCTAGTTTTCCTCGAATTACCACGGAATGTCTCGAACCAAGATTTCAAAGCAACGGTCCAGAGTTTGTCTCCGAATTTGAGGTCAAAACTGACCCTAGTTGCGTCTTCATTCAAGAACACTCGACTAGGGTCCCTCTTGGCCCCAAATCCGTAAGGGTGAAGATTCAAGCCACTTTACTGGTAGGTTTTCAATTTCTTTTTCTCTCTGATTTAGTTTCGTTCATGAAATTCATCTTCTACCCTTTCTTGTTTTGTTTAGGATCGAATGCTTTGTGTTTGTTCTGTATTTTGTTTCTTCTTTGTATTGATGTTTACGTCGAATTATTCAGTGTCCATAATGCTTTGTATAAAACCATGGCTACTCCTGTAATTGTTTGGTGTTTGTTATTGGTTCAAATGGTTTTCAGTTTGCTCTTAGTTGTTCATAATTTGTTTGGTTCCTTGCTCGTCCATTTTTCTGTCTAAGTTAATTATGATTGGTTCCCAATATGGTTAGCTTATTCCCATGTATGTGTGTGAATCAATTTTGACCTTAATAGTCCAGTCCGATTATTGTCCTGAATCATTGAATCCTTTATCTTTGCTTTGGTGCTATTTAATCTGATTTGAGTAGTTTAAGTTGTTGATTGAGTTTGATTAAGGGAATTGGTTATAGCTGATGGTTTTGGTAGAGATTGAACTGAGGGTAATTTAGCGTAAAGGTTTGAACTGAGGCTTTAATTTGAAAGTAGAATGGAGGGTACAACATGGCTGTCAAGGCACACTTGATTTAAAAAAGGGTCATAATGCCCATGCTAGGAAGTAAAATAAGAAGGGACAAGAGTTAGTGGGGAATACAACATAATGGTTTTAAGAGGAAGTGATTAAGCAAATAGGTGTCCATAACAGTTGAATTAAAAAACATACAATAATGGGGAACAAAACATACTCTAGTGGAATTCTAAGGAATGTCATGGGCAAAATTAGTTTCTTAATTCTGCCTGAGTACTCCTAAGAGCTGACAGGGTTAGTTTTGGTTATAAATACAGAGAGTTTAATCAGTTTGAAGGGGACTTTTTTTTTTTCCAGATTCTTAGAGCCTAAGACAATAAGGGTTGATCACATTGATACACAAAAAGCTTTAGAAAAATACGAACACAGAGATAGAGTGGAGACAGGGGGCCTGGAATCAGTTTTGGAGAACTTGAACACATAGAGAGTGTTGAGGTTCAGTTTTAAAAGACAGAATTCAAGGGTAACTTTGGATGGTATAAGAAAGGTTTGAAAGAAAAGGTTACTGTTCCATTGGTTTCTGGATAAAATTTGGGGTTCTAGACACTGATTTCTACTCCCTGTTGATTGCTGGACCTATTTTGAAGTCTACTGATTCTGCTTTTGAGCTTATTCGAGTTCAGTAGAGTCTTTGTGGTTGTTTTGATGTTGCTGTTTTGTTTCTACAACTTTTCGGGCTGTGTTTGTGGCTATTTGAACTTCAAATTGCTGCTGTGAACTGTTGTGAATTGTTGCTGTGACTTGATGTGTTACTGTTGCTGACTTCTCTTTCTTCATTGTATCTCATTTCCAGGTACACGTTTGAACTCACACTGATGTAGATTCACCTGTTGAACCTGAAAAAATAAAAATTGAAGTCTATTCTCTGCTGTGGCTTTGCAATTCAACAATTCTGTCATATTTTGGCTAGTTTTTCTATGATTTAATTAGTATGTTCATTGTAATTAAATTCGGATTGCATGACTAGACTGGAAATTGGATTGTATAACGGATAGTAGTTATAATTCATGGACTAAAAATTGGATTTCTATAGTTAGGATGGCTATACAGGGCTAACGAACATTAATAGAATCATATGAATTATATGGTTGTTGAGTTACTTACCATATAGTAATGAGTTTCCAGTAGTTGTTTTGCATTTAATCAGTAATGGAATTGTTTGGAATACTAGTGGAATATGTTATTGAGTGTGAGGATTATAACAGTTAAACTAGGTAATCAAGTCGTTTAGTTTATACTTTTGTTAAATCCATTCCTTGTGTTTAGGTTTGCCCTGTTTGATAATTGTTAAGAACTGAAGATAAGTGTAGAATATAATATGGTCTGATTTGTGATAAAGTCTGGGTAAGCAATTAATCCTTGGGTTCATATGCACGTTTCGATCCCTAAGTAATAGATTAATCTTAAACAATCCATTAGCTCTACTATTTGTGTTTTTGCAGTAAGGTTTTCTGTTTGAGTCCTTGGTTTCCTATTTTGAATTGTTAGAGAAACTGGGCCAAGCATCAGCCCAGTTATTCATGAAATATGATCTTAAGTACCCATGACCTGTAGGAAACTATTTTGGGCTTACCTTCAGGCCCAAATTTTAATTTTCCATATATGTATTTGTTAAATGAGTTAAATGGTCTGAGTGGTCTACTGATTGTGAAGTCATGTGCAATTCGTTTATGGGCTTATCATGGGTTTAAATCGTTCACCCTTTTTTAAATTAAGCTTGTTTAATGTCGAACCACTTGTGGAAAGTGTCCTATTTTTATCGGGCCATTTAAAATAATAAATGAGACGAGCCTCGCCGAACAAAACTCACTAATTGCGGGGCCCTTGTTAAATGTATATAAAAACACTTAGATTTCGGGACTGGCCATTTAGCACACTTCACGGCTTTACCCAAACAATAATGCGTTAGTCTCTTTAGGCGCGTAGTTTAAATAACATTACCTCCCTAAACTCGGGTGCACATTTATGTGACCCAATCCAAATCTCAGCGAAGTCGAAATGCGTCAAAACTGCGGGTGCATTGATGTGACGCAGTTCGAGATGCATTTTCACGACGTTGCAATTCTCTTTTGAATAATAATAATAAAAGCGGTAAAAAGTTAAAATTTGTACATAGGTTCAACGTGTATTAAAATCAGATAAATAAGCCGAATATGACAGTTGAGCGACCGTGCTAGAACCACGAAACTCGAGAATGCCTAACACCTTCTCCCGGGTTAACAGAATTCCTTACTTAGATTTCTTGTTCGCAGACTGTAATATAGAGTCAATCTTTTCTTCGATTCGGGATTCAACCGGTGACTTGGGACACCATAAATCTCCCAAGTGGCGACTCTGAATCTTTCAATAAAATGAATCCCATTTCGATTGTCCTTTAATTGGAAAAATTCCATTTTTATTATACCCTTCACGGGGTGTAGTAGGTAAAAAGGAGGTGTGACAGCTCTGACGACTCTGCTGGGGACTGGGGAATCCAGAACTTCGGTTCAGGGTTCAAGAATTCGAGCTTAGAATAATTGTTATATTTGGCTCTACCTGATTTTCCTACATGTTTCATGCTGAATGTGCTAAATGCTTTACCGCTTTGATATTATTTGAACTGTATATATAAACTGTGCCGAAACCTTATCTTCTTACCTTCAGGGATGTGCTTACTGGTTGAGACTCCCTATTCTGTTAGTGTCATATCCTGAAATAAGAAAGAGGTCGGATAAGTTACAAAATCGGACGATCTCGCGGGTCCCCGGTACGTAGCCCACTCCTCGACTCGAGTTGTCCGCTCGGGTACATTGTTTAGAACACATACCCAGGTTTTGAACCTAGAATAACTTGACTTCATGCCGGATCCGTAGTAGGAACGCTTATTTGCATCATGTTGCATTTGACTTAGGGGACTCAACACATGTGTTGGGTCCGTCTAGGACAGGTAACCTGAAATGAAAAAGACCATCCTGTTGCATCCTGTTTGTTTACCGCATTTATTTGCTTCATACTTGTATGCTGACCGGCTTCTGAAAATCGGGAGTATTGGAAATTTGTGAAAAAGAGAAAAAGAGAAAAATAACAGTGTAGAGAGAAATGAAAACCAATACCCAAGTAGTGTCGAAACTCTGCCGAATTTTTGAGAAAATGAAAAAAAAAGAAATGTTTTCAGAGTCTTGTTTTCAAATTCAGTTTATTTTCTTTGCCCGAACTACGCATGTTTGATTCTCACCGGGTGAGAGATACGTAGGCAACCCTCATTGGGTCCAACCTCCCATTTTGCAAAAATAATCAAAAAATGTCAAATTTTAATTGTCGTCATAAATAAGTCAGGTGATGCTGTTTTTGTCAAAAATAGCCGAATGTTCCCGAAAGGGACGCCTGAAGGCTGACTTTGCATAAATGATCACTTTTGTCATCTTTTTGGATTTTTGACCGATTGGCCCACACAGCCTTAAAACCTTCGTCTCCGGAGTGCTGAAAGGTCGTGTTCGGAAAATCGGATCTCTCCTTTAAAATTTGGAAAAAGGAAAAATTAGTGTTGTTTAAGTCAAACAATGTTTTGCTTTTTTGCTTAATCACCTTAATAAATGTGCAGAATGAGCACGAATCAGAATTTATCCGAAGCCCTTATAAACAAGATCCCTTTGGGATTGCATATGTGGTGGAAGGACTTGGGCAAATCAGGGCAAGACACGGTCACGTTGTACTTGGGAGGCCTTGTCGGGTTACTAAAGATCAATCCGAGAGGGGATATCATAAGGGCATTAACTCCATTCTGGGACCCGGCACATAATGTATTTCACTTCTCAGATTTTGAGCTTGCACCAACATTGGAAGAGATAGAAGGGTACAACGGGGGTCCCAAAATTCCTTTGAGAAAATAGTATTTGATTGCTCCAAGGGACGTAACCATACACAAGTTCTTAGACACTCTGAAGATACGCAGAACGGTCCACAAACCAGACTTGGCAAAGGGCTTTTGTACTCTGTCATTCATATACGATAGATACGGTCATATCGGAGGGTTCAACAATCCAGATAGCAGAATCTGTAGCAAGGACAACCGCCTGAAGTGGGAAGAACATAGGTATATTGCGTTTATGGTGGCCTTTCTAGGACTTCTGGTGTTTCCTAGAAAAGACGGGAAAATTGATATACAAGTCACCGGGGTCGTCAGTACTTTGCTCACTCAGGATAACAACACTGTGGCACCCATGATATACAGTTCACGGAATATCAAAGCGGTAAAAGCAGTCAATTAGCACCTTAAGCACAGATCATGTAGCAAAATCAGATAAAGCCAAACACAACAATTATTCTAAGCTCGAATTCTGAACCCTGAACAAAACGTTCTGGGTTTTGTCCCCAGCAGAGTCTCCAGAGCTGTCACACCTCCTTTTTACCTACTGCACCTCTGAAGGGTGTAATAAAGGGAGTTTTCCCAATTAAAGGACAATCGAAACGGGATTCGTTTATTAAGAGATTCAGAGTCGCCACTTGGGAGATTTATGGTGTCCCAAGTCACCGGTTGAATCCTGAATCGAGGAAGAAATTGACTTTGTATTACAATTTGCGAACCAGAAATCCGGATAAGGAATTCTGTTAACCCGGGAGAAGGTGCTAGGCATTCCCGAGTTCCGTGGTTCTAGCACGGTCGCTCAACTGTCTTGTTCGGCTTATTTATCTGATTTTAATACATGTTGAACCTATGTTCACATTTTAACTTTTTACCGCTTTTATTATTATTTTAAGGAAAATTGAACGTCGTTTAAAACATGTCTTTGGATCGCGTCTCATGAAATGTACTCGCAATCCGAAACACATTCTATCCAACGTTTTGGGATTTGGATTTGGGTCACATGAAATGCACACCCGAGTTTAAGAAGGTAAGATTATTAAACACGCGCCTAAAGAGACTAACACGTTATTATCTTTTGGGAAGGTCGTGAAACTCGCTAGACGACCCATCCCGAGGTCTAAGCAATCTAATATACATTTAACGAGGGCCCCGCAGTTTGTGTATTTTATTTGGCGAGGCTCATCTCGTTTATTATTTAAAGGCAATCCTGAAGTGACTATGATTTTTTCTGTTTTTCGTCTCTAAGGGAAAAAATCCTAATTAATTAACATTTATAAGAGGTTAAATCCTTATGATTAGCTTTCAAATTAGTTCAAGCCCAGTAACTTACGAAGTAAAGACGAATCATGCTTAGCAATTTGTTCAAAACATAAAGAATTGGACAGTTTGGGCCTGTTGTTGCAGAAGGCAGGCCCAAGAGGCATTATTCAAGTTTAGTTGTGCAGCTAAACCAAAGCTGTCTGGGCCTCATATTTAAGCCCAGAATCGAAGGTTGAATTGAAGCAAGATGTAACATCGATGATAGAACAAAATTTGAATTTAATCAATATGCTGCAGCTATTTTTGAATTGTCTAGTTAAAGCTTATGTTCTGCTAATTGATGCCCAAAACTGTCCAAGAGGACACTTATGCAATCCGAATATTCAAAGGCAAACAACTAATTGTCATGGTGAGACCTCACCCTATTGGAATTCAAATCAGTTCTAAGTAGCTTAGCACAGCCCTACTTAATCACAGCTTGAAATATTATACAGACAGATTTATGAAACACAGGGCATTAACTAAGACTATCAGGAACCATTCAGTTTAACTACAACTAGTCCTTTACAAAATAAAAAAACTCGTATACATCTCTAAGTACACAAACACACAGCTCACGGTTCAATATGAATACACTCACGCTTAATAGTTCATCATTTCAATACAATTCATTACAAATTAATGGTTCGGCCAGTCCAAATATGCGACACAAATCAAAGTAAACGTAAACAAATACCAATTATTTAGCATCTATTCTAGCATAACAACTTGGACGCGCGCACTTCAAGAGGTAAATAGGTGAGCCTTTCATTTCAGCATTTCAATTCAAAAAGCTACATCAAACCAATCTCGAGAATGTGTACCTGGAATTTACAACAATGAAGAAGGAGTAGTCAGTAGCAGCAAACAACAAACAACAGCAGCCAAGTGATGAATGCAGCAAACCCAGGAGAATTTGAAACCAAACAAAACCAAAATACTCAAGCTCCAACAGCTCAAATAAACTCAAATGAGCTTGGGATTGAACTAGAACTTCTATAAAACCAATACTAAATCAGAACACTTCAAACAGCACTCAATTTAACTTTGACTTGATACCGCATACCTTAACAAAACTCCTTGCAATCAAGTTATGGACTAATAGGAGTAAACTAGCTATTAAACTTGGGGTTGAACTACAGATGCCCAATGAAACAGTAACTCTTTTTTCCAAACCTTTCCTATACTCTCAAACTCTTTTAAGCTTCATTGAAGTCTCTCAAAATAGACCCCTCAACTGATTCCCAAAATGATGCCTATATCTCTATGTGTTCTCAAACTCTCAAAAGAACTGATTCAAGGCTCTCCAAATTGATTTTTTAGGACCAAAAGAGAGACCCAAGAAAAACTGATTGCTTCCTTTCTAACTTCTAATATTCTTTCAAGTTTGCTGAAGAATGTTTTCAAAAGCCAGCTCTCTATTCTACTAAGAATATGAAAAAAAAAACCCTTAGATGGTCTCCATCCATCTATTTATATGCAAGCTCCACCCCTTTTACAACTCTTAAGAATGCTTAAACTATTACGCACACAATTATTGCCCATGATATTCTCTTACAGCCCATTACTAAATGTCTTAAGCATTGTTTAATTCAATTAAGCATGAGTCTTATTTGTTTAACCATTTCCCTTTAACCCTTCCCATACCAATATGTCTTGTTCCCTACTAATTATTAAACAAATACAATTTTTAATGGCACATTAGTACTTAGTGGACAGAGCACTCAAATTAAACAATTCTGCAAGTTTTCAATTCCTAAATTACCCCTGAAACTACTGAAATTAGTGTCCTACCCAATCCCTTAAATCTGTACACAACCTATCAGCTATAACCAATTCAACTAATCAATTAACTACTTAGCCACATGAACTGATACCTAACAAGCACATCCAAACTAAATCCAATACAGAACAATCATTGAGATTCAATTCAGCAAAATCAGTTAGAACTTGCACCCAGATTAGTTCCAAATAGTGTCCAAATGAAACTAATGATTCAAGGCAACATGTATTGAACTACTAAAGTCAAACTAATTCACACAGACACAGGGAATAAGTAACCATATTGGGAACCAATCCTAATTAGCTTAGACAAATAGAAATGGACGAGCAAGGAACCAAACAAATGATGAACAACAAAGAGCAAACTAGCCAATTTGAATAAGTAATAACATCCAATAACTATGGGAATAACCACCCTTTTGTACCAGAACTCATGGGCACTGACTACTTAGACTTATTCAACCAAATCAGAAAAAGAAAACTTCAGAATAAAATCAAACTAACAGACCAGCCTATTCAATTGATTCAAACAGCCTATAACATGTGCTAATCAATCAGAAGAACAAAAATGGACCAAGAAAAAGGTCCGAAAGAGTAGAAGGAGATAATTGACAACACACTGAAACATAAACTTAAAACAAAAGTGACAAAACAAGAGACTCACCGGCCGAACTGGAATTCGAAACTTGGTTGTCCTAACTTTGAACTCGAACCTCTGTTTCTGGTTTTGAGGTCAAAATGAACCTTAATCAAATGTTCTTGACTGAGAACATTCGACTAAGGTCGATTACGACTTCAATTTCTTCAAATTTTCCTTAACCCTAGAGTTAGGGCTTCTTGGTCGATTTCTCTGATCGAAGGTTCGACCCCTTTGGTACTGATTCGAGGAAAACTGTTGGGATAGTGGGAATGGGGAGGCTCAGGTGGTCAACGGGTGTTAGCTTGGGACCAGTTTAGGTTTGGCGCCGCCACCAAGGGATCTTGTGGCGGCGCTAGTGTTCTTGGCTCAAAATTGACATTCGACAAATTCTAGGCAGATTCGAAGGAAGGTGTTTGGATATTTGGAATGAGGAGGTGAAGGCGAGGCTAGGGTGTTAATTTGAGGTGATTTGGTTGAACTAGGGTTGGGTTCAGTTCTTCGATCTAAAAATCGAAGAAGTTGGGAATGATTTGTAGAAAATGAAGAGTGGATTCAGAGAGAGGAAGGTGAGAAGGTTCTATGGTGTGAAGGTAGGGTCGTTTGGACCACCGGAACCGCCGTGAGGTGATTTTCGGTGGGCGGAGCTCGGTGGTTGAAGGCGGAAGGTGTTGGGCCTGTCTCTAGGTTAGAGACAAAAGAGAAGGGGGGTATGGCTTAGGAGGGTGTAGGGTGAGGTTTTAGGAATATATAGTGGGGTGGGGATTTGATCTTGGCCGTTGGATCAATCATGATGAACGGACTGGATCACTTCACCAATGAGAAATGACGCTGTTTGGTTTTGTGAGGGGGTCGGGTTAGACCGGGTACAACGAATGGGTCAAAAACGGGTTATGGGAGGGGTGATCTGGACCGTTCGATCAAAACAAATCAATGGCTTGGATCCATTGGCCAGATACGACACCGTTTGGATATATCTGGAGACGGACTGGACAGTTCGATCATACGAGATTGACGGTTCAGATTCTCCATGCCCAAACGATGTCGTTTGGCCGTCTGCTGGGCGACAGATTGGGGCTGGGTCAGAGAGGTATTTGAATTGGGCCTTTTTTTGAATTTGGCCCAATTCCGAATTTCCTTTCTTTTTTTCATTTTTGTTTTTTTATTTTTTTATTTTTATTATTTTCTAATTTTAAATCCTAAAAATCCTAAATTAAATTATGAGACAGATTAACTTATAAAGAGCACTAATTAACTTTTAATAACAATTAACACACACAATCAAAAATAAAATCACATAATCGGACATTAAATGCTAAAAATGCGAAGTACATTATTTTTGTGATTTTTCACTTTGTAAAACAAACTCAATTACTTCTAATTGTAGAATTAAATCCTAAATGCAAATGCGACATATTTATTGTACTTTTTCACTAATTTAACAAATAAATATGCACGGACAAATGCGAACAATAAGAGAAAAATAACATAAAATCCACAAAAACTACAAACAAACACAAAACTATTTTATTTTAAATTTTTGGGAGTAATTCTCATATAGGGCAAAAAATCACGTGCTCACAGCTGCCCCTCTTTGCCTGGAAACATGAAGAGTTTTCGTGCAAAGATAAAGTGAGCGGATACGAGCGATTTTTGCCCGTTTGAATACACCGTGTGAAGCATTTTTTTGGAAAGATTTGACCGAACCTTTGCTTCAAAAGGTCTCCTACATATCCCTGGCTAAAAGGGAATCAGGTCAATGTAGTTCGGGAAGTTTCGGTAGCTGGGACTACCGTGGAACTGTGATTTTGCTGTTACTGCTACTGCTTACCGACCTCCTTATTACACAATGATAGAAAGAAAATAAGAAGCTAGACTAAACTAGTCTATGAATCACAAAATCTTATATGGATCTTCAACTTGTTCTTGTGTCTCTTGTTGATTTGTGCTCCGTCAGATGTTTCTTTATTTCTGACTTGCCTTGTATTCTTCTCTTGATTGCCGAACTCAAACAGCTTATTTCCTTCTTGTGAGCTTCGAATTACTCTTCCTTCGAAGCTTGAACTGCTTTCCTCCGACCACTATTGCCTTCCTTCTGATTCCTGAATTTGGATTTATGCTGGGGGTGTTCGTTGTAACCCTCTGCTTTGCTGACTTCTTGAATTACAAAGGTACGTCTTTCCACTCTCCAGGCGGGCTCCAGACTTCAACAACAACTTTTAAAAATAAAATTCCATTCCTCTCTTCAGGCGGGCTCCTGACTTCAACAACAACTTTGGAAAATAAATCGCCATTCCTCTCTTCAGGCGGGCTTCTGACCTCAACAACAACTTTAAAATAAAATGCCATTCCTCTCTTCAAGCGGACACCTGACCTCAACTATGATTTAAAACTTTAAATATAATTTCAAAAGATAACACCTTTCCGCTATTCAGGCGGGCACCTGACCTCAACAACAACTTAAAAATAAAAAGCCATTCTGTTCTTCAGGCGGGCACCTGACTTCAACAATAACTTAAAAATAAAATGCCATTCCGTTCTTCAGGCGGGCACCTGACCTCAACTGTGATTTAAAATTCCAACAACAACTTAAAAATAAAATGCCATTCCATTCTTCAGGCAGGCACCTGACTTCAACTATGATTTAAAAATAAAACGCCATTCCGTTCTTCAGGCAGGCACCTGACTTCAACAACAACTTAAAAATAAAACGCCATTCCATTCTTCAGGCGAGCACCTGACTTCAACAATAACTTAAAAATAAAATGCCATTTCGTTCTTCAGGCGGGCACCTGACTTCAACAACAACTTAAAAATAAAACGCCATTCCGTTCTTCAGGCGGGCACCTGACTTCAACAATAACTTAAAAATAAAACGTTATTCCGTTCTTCAGGCGGGCACCTGACTTTAACAACAACTTAAAAATAAAATGCCATTCCGTTCTTCAGGCGGGCACCTGACCTCAACTATGATGTAAAACATTAAATATAATTTAAAAAGAAAATGCCTTTCCGTTCTTCAGGCGGGCACCTGACCTCAAAAACAGCTTAAAAATAAAACGCCATTCCGTTCTTCAGGCGGGCACCTGACTTCAACAATAACTTAAAAATAAAACTACATTCCGTTCTTCAGGCTGGCACCTGATCTCAACTGTGATTTAAAATTCCAACAACAACTTAAAAATAAAATGCCATTCTGTTCTTCAGGCGGACACCTGACTTCAACTAGGATTTAAAAATAAAACGTCATTCCGTTCTTCAGGCGGGCACCTGACTTCAACAACAACTTAAAAATAAAACGCCATTCCGTTCTTCAGGCGGGCACCTGACTTCAACAATAACTTAAAAATAAAACGCCATTCCATTCTTCAGGCGGGCACCTGACTTCAACAACAACTTAAAAATTAAACGCCATTCCGTTCTTCAGGCGGGCACCTGACTTCAACAATAAATTAAAAATAAAATGCCATTCCGTTCTTCAGGCAGGCACCTGACCTCAACTATGATTTAAAATTCCTACAACAACTTAAAAATAAAACGCCATTCCGTTCTTCAGGCGGGCACCTGACTTCAATAATAACTTAAAAATAAAATGCCATTCCGTTCTTCAGGCAGGCACCTGACCTCAACAACAACTTAAAAATAAAATTCCATTATGTTCTTCAGGCGGGCACCTGACTTCAACAATAACTTAAAAATAAAATGCCATTCCGTGCTTCAGGCGGGCACCTGATTTCAACAACCACTTAAAAATAAAACGCCATTCCGTTCTTTAGGCTTGCACCTAACTTCAACAATAACTTAAAAATAAAATGCCATTCCGTTCTTCAGGCGGGCACCTGACTTCAACAATAACTTAAAAATAAAACGCCATTCCGTTCTTCAGGCGGGCACCTGACCTCAACTGTGATTTAAAATTCCAACAACAACTTAAAAATAAAATGCCATTCCGTTCTTCAGGCGGGCACCTGACTTCAACAATAACTTAAAATAAATGCCATTTCGTTCTTCAGGCAGGCACCTGACTTCAACAACAACTTAAAAATAAAATGCCATTCCGTTCTTCAGGCGGGCACCTGACTTCAACAGTAACTTAAAAATAAAGCGCCATTTCGTTCTTCAGGCGGGCACCTGACCTCAACAACAACTTAAAAATAAAATGCCATTCCGTTCTTCAGGCGGGCACCTGACCTCAACTGTGATTTAAAATTCCAACAACAACTTAAAAATAAAACGCCATTCCGTTCTTCAGGCGGGCACCTGACTTCAATAATAACTTAAAAATAAAATACCATTCCGTTCTTCAAGCGGGCAGCTGACTTCAACAATAATAACTTAAAAATAAAACGCCATTCCGTTTTTCACGCGGGCACCTTACTTCAACAATAACTTAAAAATAATACTCCATTCCGTTCTTCAGGCGGGCACCTGACTTCAACAACAACTTAAAAATAAAACGCCATTCCGTTCTTCAGGCGGGCACCTGACTTCAACAATAACTTAAAAATAAAACGCCATTCCGTTCTTCAGGCGGGAACCTAACTTCAACAATAACTTAAAAATAAAATGCCATTCCGTTCTTCAGGCTGGCACCTGACTTCAACAACAACTTCATCTGCATTCTATTACTGTTGTCCCCCTTTGCCTCCTAAACCATTTCCTTCTACTTGAAGTACCTTCTTTTAGAACTGCTTCCCTTAAAAACTCGTGTTGTCTTCCCTCAAAACTGCTGGGGATGACACTGGTGGGGAATTATTTACTTACCTGCCGGGGATAAAAAGGCTGGGGGAATCTCCTTTCTTCCCTTTTTTTCTTTCAAAACTACTTCCTTCAAAACTTTTATTTTCTCTCAACACTGCTGGGGATAAAAATGTTATCAGCTGAGGATAACGCTGTTGAGGATAACGCTGCTGGGGGAATCTCTTTTTTTTTTTTTCAAACTATGTTATCTTCCTCCTTCAAAACTTGTGTTTCGTTCCTCTAAAAACTGTTGGGGATAACACTGCCGGGGTATTTTCATTCCTTCAAAACCGTTGCTTTATTCTTCTAAAAACTGCTGGGGATGACACTGGCTTTTTGCTTTTTCTGAACACAAGTTTCATACTTTTGTTCTGTCCGTTGGGGATATAATTTCCTTCTTCCAAAAGGGGGTACCTGACTTCAGGAAAATTTTCAAAAATGAAAGAAAATTTTTCTGCCCTAGTTTGATAGTCTTCCTTGTATCATGCCTCTCTGCCATCAATGACATTTCCTGTCCCTATTTCACATCAAAGAAAAGTTTGGTCAGTTTAAAACGTGGTGGTTGGTCGTGATACTCCTGCTGGGGATGGTTCTCCTCTCCTCTTTTCTCTGCTCTATGTCGTCCGTCCATCTTGAAACTTGGATGACAACTTCCGCCCTTCTTGATGATTCCTTATTCACAGACTTCTCACCATTGTTTCCCACTTTTATCCTCTTATCTGACCCCGTATCTTTTCCATGATGGCTGATTTCCCTTGAAGATTTTGTATTGTTTTGCTGACAAACCACTTTCTTCGTTCATCCGTGTCCTGAAAGTACCTTTTCTGCTGGGGATATTCCTCTTCTTTTTGTGGTATAGTTTGGGTACTAGCATTTTCCCGACCTTTGAGTCTCATATGAATCTCCAAATTATGCCCATCGCTCTCCGCGTCGTTCTTCCTTGATTTGTCCACTGGCCTTGGCCTTGAGGTCTATAACCTTCGATTTTTGCTGGGGATATCCTTCTTGACACCGGTCCATACCTTTGTCAATCTCCTCTTGCTGGGGAATATCCTTCTTGACACTGGCCTTGCGCTTGTTCCTTCCTGACTTATACCACTTGGATATTCTAATCAGATCCCGTCTTGCATAATTGGAAAGCTGATGGCAAATTTGAAGTCATTTCTCACTTGTCTTGACCAAACAAACTCTATTGGGGAATTTTTCGATGAAAGGATAAAGATAAAAGGGAACAGAATAAAAGACAAAGGAAAAGGGATGACTCTCTAACAAGAAAACTATAAAATAAAAACCTATCAAACGCGGATACCAACTCTAATGATCATGACATTTACACGTGGCCTATCCTCCGTCGTTAATCGTCTTTCATAATCTTCGTCTGGTGATTTCCCATCTGATTCTCAATCTTTATTCGACTTGTAGTGCCCGAAGGGTTTTCACTATCAAGTCTCTCTCATTTTGGCTTTTCTCTCAACTCACAATCGCCTCAAGGTGCCCGTGAAGGTTTTCACCAATAAGACTCTCATTTGTATTACTTTTCAGCTGGGGATTGGGGTGTTACCGATAAGACTCTTTTTTTTATTTCTTTTCCGCTGGGGATCCGAGTATTTTTTCCTGGGGATCATAGTGTTATGTTCGCCGATAAGACTCTCTCATTTGCCTGACTTGGCATCTTTCGTAGACTGATAAGAAGGTCTTTTTTTGGATCGTAACGTGGGATTTTGGATAGGCTAGAAAGAAAGGGTATTAAAGTCTAAAAACAAATCAACTTGGGTTCAAAATTACAACCTTCAGAACTAGATTTATTTACAACAAACCCAAACTTTTTCCCCAATTTCTTGCTTGGGGATTTTGATTTTTTTTGTTACACTATGACCGAGCTGTGAAGCGCCTACGTATCCTCTTTGAGGAATCAGGTCAAACTTAGTTCCCAATTCCTCGTTGTTTTCCTTTTCACTTAATTATTATTTTTTTTTCTCTTTTTCTTTATCTCTTTTTTTTTTGGTTGTTGTTGTTTTCTTTTCCTTTTTCTTTATCTTCCATGTTTGTGTTTCTAATCTTTCTTACTGATTCCGAAGGAGGGGTATTAAAAAAACAAGGCTCAAAGGGTTAACGAAGGATAAAATGTTTAGATAGCAGAACAAAATGCCTTCGTCATTCCAATCTTCAAAATATGCCAAGTGCAAACAACACTGTGAGCACGTGATTTTTGCCCCACACGAACTACTCCCAAAGAAAATCAAAACAAAAATTGTTTACTTTATTGTGTGCATTTTTGTGAATTTCCATAGTATTTTATGTCATTATTTGCCTGTGTCCGTACATTTTTATGTTTTAAATAAATAAATAAATATTTATAAAATAGGATTAATTAAGTAAGTTTTTTGTTCTATAAAAAATGAAAAATCGCAAAAAATAGCGTACTTGGCATTTTTAGTGTTTAGTTTCAAATTTTATGATTTTTATTTTTAATTAGTACTTAATTACGTGTGATAATTATTATTTAGAGTTAATTAGTATTTTTAGATAATTTTTGGTTTTATAATTTAATCTAGGACTTTTGGTTTTTAAATTAGGAATTAAATGAGAGAAAACAAAACAAAAATAGAAGAGAAATAGAAGAGGAAATTAGATTTGGACCAAAAATCCCCAGCCCAATCAAATTCACCCCATGAACCCGGAAAAATTGGCCCAATAAACGCCCCATCCGGTCCAAAGTGATTAAGCTTCTCAACCAATCCAAACGACGTCATTTTTGTCACATTTGAT
>MU748682.1:23244-53320 GCA_026770625.1 Nicotiana glauca
TTTAGAGACCAAGCGAACCTCCGCCTTCCACCACCATATTCCGCCCACCGAAAATCGCCTCACGGCGGTTCCGGTGGTCCAACCCCTCCCAAATTTACACCACTTCTTCACCTCAACCTCCCCATCTCCATGCCACCATTATCTTCATTCGAATCCCAGCCCATATCTTCGAATATCCAAAAAACCGACAGTCCCTCCGCCGTGTCCGGCGGCATCACCTCCGATGGCCACCAAATTTACACCCTAGGTCCCTCTCTACCTCCTCTTCCCAAATACCAACTTCGTTTCCCTCGAATCACCCCAAAACTTGTCAAATATTGATTTAAGGCCAAGAACCCTAGCGCCGCCACAAAATTCCCCGGTGGTGGCGCCATCTCCGATCAGTCCCAAACTAACACCCTATGACCTCTTTGACCCCCTCACCCCTAATCCACCAATAGTTTCCCTTGAATCCCTCCCGAACTGTTCGAATATTAGGTCAGAGTTCGAACCAAAATTAAAATCTACGAGTTTTAAAGGTTTGGGGTTGGAATTAACTTTAGTTGTATCGAGAACACACAATTGAAGTTTATTCCGGCCACAAATCCAGGGAATCATCGAGTTTAAGTCAAGAACACTGTCCGTTTAGTTTTGAGGTAAGTTCGATTTTTTTGTTTGTTTGTTGTTTTGATATTTATTTCCCTCTATTTCTTCTCTTTTTTCTTTCTTTCTGAAACAGATTAGTTAATATATGAATTATTTGTTAATCAAAATTATTAACTGTCTGATTGATTTTAGTTCATCCTTTATGTGTTGTTAGTCAATCTTAGGAATAGTTGTAAAATTCTGAACCCTTTAGATGCGGCCTGCATTCTGTTTTGATTTTTTTTTTAGTTTGATTTTGTGTTTGGTTTCGATCAAATAATCCTTGATTGTTGCTGATAATTTGTTTTAATTTCATGATTAATTAGATTGTTGAATTAGTTCAAATTTTAGGGTTTGATCCGGGGGGTAAATTGGTTAGTTTTTATCTTAGGTTATTAACAGGGGATTAAAAATAGTTAAAGGCTGCTAAAGGACTGAATTGGGGCAAGTGTTAGTGGATTTGGGGAAGTTAAGGGACAATTTTAAGTGGGATTGCATAGTTAAAAGATAACTAATAGTGTAGACAACACATGCTGATTTTAAGGACTGAAATGGGCACTATCTGTTTAAAAAAGAGGCACTAAGCTAATGGATAACTAAAAATGAAAAGCTGAAATATAGTGGATAGAGCAGTAATTATATGCCCATTTAAGGGCTGGGAAATCAGACAGAAAAGGGGGACTGGGAGGAAGAGTTTAGAGTCAACACATAGAGAGAAGGGAGACACTAATAAAAACACTCTGAAAATTTGAGAGCTTAGGGTCTGCTTTTGAAGTCTTGAAAAATCAGCTTTCTAGAGCTAAAAAACCTGAGAGTTTGTTTAGTCTTTAAAAGAACATTTTTGAAGAAAAAGGCTGGTTTTTAATCTGAAAAGGTCAGAATTTGAGAGTTTAAAAAAAAAAACTTCAGAGCTGAAAACCCGATTATTTCATTGAAGCTTTCTCTTGTTGCTTCATTGATTTCATTTTCCTAATTCAAATACACTAAGACTGATTTTGAGTGACTCTAGTGCATCTTTGAGTTCATTTGGCTTGTGTTGGTATTGCTCTGGGTTAAGCTCTATTTTCTGTGGGTACTGGGGGGTCATTGATTCATTCCTGAAGTTGAAACTAGTGTGTTGTTTGGTTAAAAGTTGACTCCTGGACTGCTCTTCTACTATTTTCTGGTTGAAGTTGGTTTGAAGTTGGGTTTATCTTGGTTGTAGAATATTGCTGTTGGTTTTCAATTGGTACCGGTTGTCTGTTACTGTTCCATTGATGTTGCAATTTCTGTTTTTTACTGCTGCTGCGTTATTGCTTGGCTGACCTTTATTTCTCTCCATTTCTGTTTCAATCTCCAGGTATTTGTTCTTGTTTTGCTGTACTGATGTTGATTAGAAGTGAAGATGAATAGGAACTTGTTGGTTTCAGCCTGATTTGATCTAAATTCATTTTATATCCATTGATGTTTAAATTTAGACTAGTTTTCATTGCATCTGAAACGTGTACCTAGATGTAATTAATACTGTTCTGGAACGTATGGTGTTTTCAATTAGTAAGATCTTCTATGTAATTAATTTGAACTGTATGTCAGATTGTGAACTGTTTGGGTTGTAGTCGTCCAGGCTTTATTATACTTGAGTTTATTTACTCAAAATTAGTTTGATGTTTAAAAACAGGAAGCCTAATGAATTTCAAACTGCATTTGAGATTAATACAGTCTATTCATGTTTATCCAGCGAGCCTTATAAAGGTTGTTAGATTTAATCAGTTAGGCGTGATTTGCACTTGAAATTAGGATTAAAACAGTCAACATCTTGTTAATTTGAATAAATATGTATTGTTTTTTTATCAATAGAAATAGATCCCGATTCGGAATTTGTTAAAATTTTCATCTGATTTGGAGTTGGTTGAATAGACAGAGAATCAATGGTATTTGGCCTTAAACTCTACTGATGCAAGGCCATCACCATTTTTGCTCCCCGTTTGGGCCGAACAAAGGCCCATGACTGGCCAATTTTGTAAGGGTGAACGAGTTGTTCATTTTTAGGCAAGTCCCTGGCCTAATAGTTTAGTTTCGACATTTGTTTGGCTATTTAGCATTGATACATTCCCTTAACATTTTAAGACAATTAGTTAGGGCCTTTTCTTTTTATTTTAGGGACAAAAAAAAAAAAATATAAAAAAAATTTAAAAAAAAATAGAAAAATCATAGTTGCTTTAGGAGGGACCTTTAAATAAAACATGAGACGAGCCTCGTCAAATAAAATGAACAAACCGCGGGGCCCTCAATAAATGGTTATAATAAGTACTTAGAACTCGGAATGGGCCGTTTAGCGAATTTTACGGCCTTCCCTAAAATAATAATGCGCTAGTCTCTTTAGGTGCGTATTTTAATAACACTACCTCCCTAAACTCGGGTGCGCATTTATGCGACCCAAATTCAAATCTCAACAGAGTCGAAATGTGTCAACAACCACAGGTGCATTGATGTGACGTGGTTCGAGATGCGTTTTCACGACGTTGCAATTTTCTTTAAAAATGAATAAAAGCGGTTAAGGTTAAAATTTGCATATAGGTTCTACATGTATTAAAATCAGATAAATAAGCCAAATATGACAGTTGAGCGACCGTGCTAAAATCACGGAACTCGGGAATGCCTAACACCTTCTCTCGGGTTAACAGAATTCCTTACCCGGATTTTTGGTTCGCGGACTGTTAACAGAGTCATAATTTCCTCTGTTCGGGATTCAACCGGTGACTTGGGACACCATTAATCTCCCAAGTTGTGACTCTGAATTTTAATAATAAATCCCCTTCTGATCGTCCTTTAAGTGGAAAAGCTCCTTTATGCCCTTGCAGGCGTGTAAAAAAAGGAGGTGTGACAGCTCTGGCGACTCTGCTGGGGATAAGAAACCAGAATTTCGATTCAGGGTTCAAGAATTCGAGCTCAGTTAAATTGTTGTATTTGGCTTTATCTGATTTTTCTACATGTTCCATGCTATATGTGCTAAATGTTTTACCGCTTTGATATTTGTTGAATTGTATATAAACTGTCGCGAATCCCTCTCTCTTTCTGAGTCTTCTACATCATGGAGAAGGGTGCACTTCGTGTAGCTTCTCTTCTGTCTAGAGTCATATCCCATTTAGAACGAGGTTCGGATAAGTTGCTAAGCCGGCAAAGCTTCTGTATCCCCGGTACGCTGCCCCCCCCCCCGGCTCGAGTTGTCCGCTTGGGTAAGCTAGGTCTAGAACAATAAACCCAGGGCTTAAACCTAGTATAACAAAGCCTAGTGCCGGATCCCTAGTAGGAACGTTTGTTTGCATCATGTGCATTTGACTTAGGAGACTCAACACACGGGTTGGGTCTGTCTAGGACACGTGTACCTAAAATGGAAAAGACCATCCTGATGCATTTTTACTTGCTACTTGTGCATTTATTTGCTTCGGACTTGCATGCTGACCGATTTTTGGATATTGAGAAAATTTAAAAAAAAAACAAGAAAAAGAAGGAAGAGAGAAATAGCAGTGTAGAGGGCTAGGGGAGTTAATCACCTGTTTTGAAAAATACCAATGTCCAAGTAGCGCCGAAACTCTGCCAGATTTTTGAGAAAAATGAAAAAAAATGAATTTTATTTTCAATAGTTTGTTTTATTTGTCAATAAAAAAAGAAAAAAAGGGTTGTTATTTTCAAAATAGTTTGTTTTATTTTTCATTGAAAAGAAAAAAAATATTTTTAAAAATAATTTGCTTTATTTGCCAATAAAGGAAAAAAATGTGATTTTGTTTTCAAAAAAAAAGGTTTATTTGTTTAATAAAATGAAAAAATAGTTCATTTTATTTGCCAATAAATTGAAAAAAAAAGAAGAGAAATAGTCTGGTTTTCAAAAATAGTTCGTTTTGTTTGCCAATAAAAGGAAAAGAAAAAGGAAAAATATTTTGTTTTCAAATATAGTTTGTGTTATTCGCCCGAACTATGCCAGTTTGATTCTCGCATGGTATGGGGTACGAAGACAACCCCCATCGGGTCCAACTTTTTGTTGATTAGTCAGAAATGAACTACAATTTTGTAAATAGGTAAGGTGATGCCATTTGACAAAAATAACCGAATGTTCCCAAAAGGGACGCTGGAAGGCTGATTTGCCATAAACAAACACTTTTGAAGGTTTTGACCGGTTAGCGCACGCAACCTTAAAATCTTCATCCCCGAAGTGCTGAAAGGCCGTGTTCAAGAAAATCGGGTCTTTCATTTTAATTTGAAAAAAAAATAGTCAGTTTTCTTTGGAGTCAAACAAATTTTACTTTTTGATCAATCACATTAATAAATGTGCAGGATGAGCACAAATGAAACAGAACCTTTCACATTCTTTAATAAGGTCCCCCTACAGCTCCACATGTGGTGGAATGATCTGGAAAAAGGTAGCAAAGAAACAATGGTGAGAATCCTGGGAGGTCTCGTCGGTTTACTGAATGTCAAGCCAAAATCGGATATCCTTGAAGCCTTAATACCTTTTTGGGACCCGACTTGCAATGTATTTCGCTTTTCTAACTTTGAACTCACACCCATGCTGGAGGAAATCGTGGGTTATGCATTGCTGAATGGAAGCTTAAGGGGTCAATATCTTTTGTCACCAAGACTGGTATCTCCACACCGATTTTTGGATCTACTAAATATTAGCCGGAATGTTCAGAATAAGGACTTGTCTGGAGGTTGTTGTACTCTCATGTTCATATATCAATGATATGGTAATCCTTGGGGTTTCGAAGAGCCAAATCTTGGGCTGACCCATGCTGGAAATAGAAACAAATGGGAAGCAAGGCGAACTTTGGCGTTCATAGTAGCATTCCTGGGAGTCGTGGTGTGTCCACGAAAAGATAAGAAGATAGAAATAGGCCTTGCAGGGATGGTCGATGTTGCAATCAAAAGGGACGACAGTACCATGGTTCCCTTGATCTGTCCGAAATCTACCGAGCTCTGACCATATGCCGGGAAGGAGGAAATTTTTTCCAAGGTTGTAACCTACTGCTTCAATTATGGATGCAAGAACACCTTTGCCACCGGTTGGGATATATGAACTACGGTTTGACCGGGTTGAGATGCATCGAAAAGTTTGAGAAACGAGTAATGGGTATTGCATTTCCTGAGGGTACCAAATCTTGGCTTGTACAATTGAAGTCCTTGACTGCCGATCAAATCGAATGGTCATTTGGGTGGCTACCCATCACTGAGGTAATATACATGTCGGCTGGAGAATGTCATATTCTTATAATGGGCATCTGGAGTATCCAGCCATATGCTCCCTACCGAGTATTGCGCCAACTGGGAAGGTTTCAAGTAGTCCCTAATGATGAAGACCTGAGTAAGCAAGACATTGAGTTAGGTCCGAGAGCCGCATTTCCGGAGAATAAAATTCGGAAGCTATGGAATGAATGCAGATTCCTCGAGCCTAGAACTATGGTCCAAGATCTGGCTAAAGGTGAGGTGGACCCGAAGTACGATGTCTGGTTTGGGAAAAGATTCCGGATTTCTCAACGGTCTGCTAAAAGAGTCTATGTCCAGCAGTTTACTAATGACTCACAAGAACAATGGGGTTGGTTGGCGAAAGAAGAAAGCTACAGGGAAAAAATAGGCAAGTTGGAACAACATGTTAAGGACCTGCAGTTTGAAAATAATGTGCAAGCTGCTGCCGACGAGGGAGAAAAAAAGAAATTGACTCAAAAAATTGAGGCTCTCAAAGATCAAAACCGGAAGTTAAAAACAGTTGTCAAAAAGCCAGAAAGGAGCCGGGTTGACCAAAAAATCATAAATGAATTGAAAGGGAAAGCCCGTGAATGCCAAGAGAACTTGGAGAAATCTGAAGCTAAACTGGCAAGGATCCAAGCCAGATGGGCAAGAAGCACAGAAGAGCGGGCACAACGTATGCGGCAGATGAAGAGAGACTACGAGGGGAGCATCATTATCTTGAGAGAAACAATATCCACCCTCAAAGAACGGGTATTCAAGCAAGCCAGGGATTTCAAAACGGATAGGAAACGATATTATGACCTAATGGCACGGATGGAGGAACAGATGCACAAATTCCAAGGTCAACTCTTTTGCAATTCTCAAGTGCTGGGAGCGACAAGTCAACAGATAGAGCAGTTGTTTCTGGAGAGAGACAGAATCAAAGAAATAATTGAAGATATCGGGCACTACATCACCAGGAAGTGCCCAGCATGTGAGGATATGACCCGTACCACCTTCTTTGCTGCGATAATGATTTATGTCCGCCGGATCATGGAGGAGTTGAAAAGGTTGCAAATGGATCTTGCACAAAGGTCCGCAACAAGGCCGAACGATGCCTCGCGGACCCCAGGAAATTTTGGAGCATTAGAATGATGTTTTGAGTCTGTCCTTTTGGGTTTTTAAGAGTCTAGTTTTAAAATCATGGTGTTAAGTTTTGAGTGTGTTTTGAGTCAAGTATTTTCTTGTTTAGAGTTTGTTGTGGGAATTTTGAACATTTTGAATCATGTTTATAATCAAAGAAGTTTGTTACAAAAATCCCGAAATTTTGTCACATCTTTATAGGCCAGAACTACGCACGGTCTGATTCATGTGGGGACATGATACGTAGGCAATCCACATAAGATTCGACCACCATTAAAAGAAAAAAAAAAGAATAAGAGAAAAATAAAAAGAAAGAAACAAGGGAAATAAAGGAAAGTTTGGGAAACATTTAAAAAGAGGCAAAGATATAAGAAGCCGGAATGATGCATACAAAGCGAATGGCATGGTTAAACTGCCTATGTGCATTGCATCCCAACATGCGATTACCTATTTGTTAAGATCTAAAAAACTAACAAGTTTGTTGTTCTCCCAGAAATTTCAAGCAGTTAGTTTACTTAGAGCATACTGGCACAACACCACTATCAGACCAGATCAAAGGGACCGATACCGGTAATAACGTCTAGCCCTGATAGAGAAGGAAACATTGAGGTAGAAGAGGTAGACGTACAAGCAATGAAAGATGAGGTATACAAATTGAAACAACAGATGGACGAGATGTACCAAGCTTGGACAAGTGGTCAGCCAGCACCACCCTATCCTGCTAACCCCACTTTTCTCCCGACACCCGCCCAATCTTCGGAACAGCTTGTTTCGGACTCATCACTCAACTTTTCTACATATCAACAGCACCAAACAACCGCCTCCTGGACACCCCAAATGCCAAAAACAAACCCATACCCTCCACCACCAATTACCCCTATTTTCGTGGCACCTCCACCGGCCACACTCCACAGGTTTTCCAGCGAGCATGTGTTCCAAACTCAGGATCATTAGTATTATCCTTCAGAACCCACCTTCAAAGCACCTGAACCTTACCCATTCCCTCTTCATCTTGACAACCCGGCAACGCCCGAAAAGCAGAACAAGAATCCAGAGCAGGAAGAAATGGTTCGAAAAGTAAAGAGCCTAGAACAATCTTTCCGGAATATACAGGGTTTGGGTGGCCAAGTCAGCGTAGCATATAAGGATTTATGTTTGTTTCCAGATGTTCAGTTGCCAGCTGGGTTTAAGATGCCTAAGTTCGATCTATACGACGGGCATGGTGATCCCGTGGCACATTTGCGAGGATTTTGCAGTAAGATGAGAGGGGCGGGCGGAAAAGATGAGTTGCTGATGGCATACTTCAGCCAGAGTTTGAGCGGTGTCTGCATTGGAATGGTATACACGACATGACCATGGTAGATGGTACACCTGGGATGACTTGGCACAAGCATTCGCCGGCCACTTCCAGTACATTCTACACATCATTCCAGATCGTATGTCGTTGATGAAATTGGAGAAGAAACCTGGGGAGAGTTTCAGGGAGTACGGGTTCCGTTGGAGAGAACATGCCGCGAGGGTCGATCCCCCAATGAAGGAAGGAGAGATGGTCGATTACTTTCTGCAAGCTTTGTAGCCAACTTACTTTGGTCACTTGGTGACAACAATTGGCAAATCGTTCAATGAGGTTGTGAAAATGGGCGGTATGATCGAAGAGGGACTCAAGTCTAATAAAATAATGAGTTACTTAGCAATCAAAGCCACCACTCAGGCTATCCAGAGCGGCACTGGAGGTGCGCTTGGGAAGAAGAGGAAAGAAGACATCGCAACGGTTGAATCCAGAGCTTGGTTCGGATCCAGAGGCCCTTCACCCTACTACAACCAACCCCAAACCCACCAACAAAATTACTCCCATACTCCATATAGCCACCCACAGCACTACTACCCTCATCCCGAACCCCATTTTTCTGTTCACCACGCTCAAGCATACAGCCAACGTCCACCTCACAACTAATGGCATGCGCCGACCCTACAAAGTAACTACCCACCTCCAAGAGCATACAGAAATCCCCCTGGTACAAGTTTCCGTCCGAACCAAACCTTTAGGAATGACAGGGTACAGAAGCCAAGGACGTTCACTCCATTGGGAGAGTCCTACACCAATCTGTTCCACCGACTAAAGCAGTTGGGATTGTTGAATCCGGTTGAGGCTAAATTGCCAAATCCCCCTCCGAAGAATCTTGATCACTCGGTGAGTTGTGAGTACTGCTCAGGAGCCCCTGGCCATGACACGGAGAAATGCTGGAAGTTAAAAACAGCCATTCAAGAGCTTATCAACACTCGCCGAATTGAGGTGAAAACTCCGGAAGAACCCAACATCAACCAAAACCCACTCCCAGCCCATCATGATACCAATATGATCGAGTTGGTACAGACAGAAGGAGTGTCTAAAAAACCCCTCTTAAACCGTAATGATGATCAGGTCAAGCGAAATCATGCATGCAAAGGAGTTAACTAGCAGAAAGCCGTTGGTCAGTGAGAAGGAAACAAATAGTAAACTAGTGTAGGTGATTCAGAAGGTTTCCCCAAGCAAAGTAATGGTAAAACGGGGAGAGACAAAGGTAGTTGTACCAGGAGCAATAAGCAGACCCGTTCTAATTGTGGAAGGTGCTCGCATAGACCTAGTCATCATCAAGCCAATAATCCAATTGCCGATGATTGACAACAAAGCCATCCCGTAGAATTATGACCGGGTAACGGTGACCTATAAGGGAAAGGGGGTCAAAGAAGAAGTTTGTGAGGTTCAGGGGCTAACTCGCTCGGGGAGGTGCTTTGCTCCCGCAGAATTGAGAAAGCCCAACCCAGCGGCAGTAAAGAAGCCAGTGACCGAGGAAGAAGCAGAAGAATTCTTAAAGAAAATGAAGTTGCAGGATTATTCCATCATAGAGCAGCTAAAAAGGACATCGGCTCAAATCTCATTACTTTCATTATTGATCCATTCTGATGAACATCAGCAGGCTTTGATAAAAATCCTGAATGAGGCCCATGTACCTGACAAAATCTCCGTCAATCACTTGGAGAAAATCGCAAATAGGATATTTGAGGTAAATAGGGTCACCTTTGCCGATGATGAGTTACCCAAAGAAGGTACCGAGCATAATAGGGCCCTCTATCTTACAGTTAAATGCGAGGAATCTGATGGTTACCCGAGCTTTGCTTGACAATAGGTCTAGTGCAAACATTTTTCCTCTCTCTACATTAAACAAACTGAAAGTAGATAGCGACATAATCCGCAAGAATAACGTTTGCATTCGGGGGTTTAACAGCGGGGGCAAAGAATCGGTTGGTGATATAGTGCTGGAATTAACAATCGGGCCTATGGAATTCACCATGGAATTCCAAGTGTTAGATATGGCAGTCTCCTACAACCTTTTGTTGGGACGACCCTAGATTCATGCTGCAAAGGTGGTTCTATCTACCCTGCATCAAGTGGTTAAGTTTCAGTGGGGCCGACAAGAGATTGTGGTTCATGGTGAGGAAAATCTTCATTCCCAAAGTGACACCGTTGTGCCTTTTGTTGAGGTAGAGGATGGCGTCGGGCCATGGGTATACCAAGTTTGTGACACAGTATCGGCCAAGAAAATTCCGGAGGGGGAACACATTCCGAATGCAAGGATAACCTCCGCATACGTCATGGTAGCATGTGAAATTTTGGGACACGACTTTATGCCCGGTAAAGGCTTGGGTGCATCTTTTCAAGGTATTGTACAGCCGGTATCCTTACCTGAAAATGTGGGAACCTTCGGTTTGGAGTTTAAACCTACAGTTGTAGACATCCGAAGAGCTAAGAAGATGAAGCAAAAGGCATGGGTCCTTCCAACGACAATCCCGCGCCTGTCCAGATCTTTCGTCCGGCCTAGTATTAGAAAGCAGCTGTCCTCAAAAGTTCCTGGGTCGTTGATTGGTGCAGATGGAGATCTGGATAAAGGATTCGAAAGGTTATTTGCCGAGGTTAACGTGATAGAAGCTGGGGAAGGGTACAACAAGGCAGATGTGCAGTTCCTAGGACCAAAGGCAAAGGTCAATAATTGGAGGGCTATTCCTCTTCCCACTCGGAGGGAGTCTTGGTAGTTGGCTATGATTTTCTTTCTTGTTTGTCTGGATTATTCCAGGGTTGTAATCCAGATTTCTTTTTATCTTTGTGTGCAAAACTTTGTTATCCCGTACTTCAATAAAATGAAAGTTTTTTTTCTTCATTCTTTATTTTATTTAATTTTAATTTTATTTTTTCTTCTTTTCTGTACAGTTCACTTTATACTGATCCTAATGACATGGCATGCATAAGGAATCCTCAACCCAGTCTAGAAAATCAATCTGACTCCGAAATGATAGTGCGAGAACTAGATTATGAGTCAGAATATGATGAGGATGAAGCCTTCGAAGAGATTAGTAGGGATCTAAGAAAATTTGAAGAAAAACCTAGACCCAACCTAAATGACACGGAAACCGTCAATCTAGGGGACGTGGATAACATCAGGGAAACTAAAATAAGCGTCCACATTGAACCAAACATCAGGGAAGAATTAATTAGAACACTTATTAAATTCAAAGACATTTTTGCATGGTCATATGACGACATGCCGGGATTAAACACCAATTTAGTGGTTCACAAATTGCCCACTGACCTGGCATTCCCTCCCGTCAAGCAAAAACTGAGGAAATTCAAAACTGATATGAGTGTGAAAATTAAGGAAGAGATATCCAAACAACTGGAAGCAAAGGTTATTCGGGTCACTCAGTATCCTAATTGGTTGGCCAATGTAGTGCCGGTGCCGAAGAAGGATGGGAAAATCAGGATGTGCGTTTAATATCGTAATCTGAACAAAGCTAGCCCAAAGGACAACTTTCCATTACCCAATATCCACATTTTGATCGATAATTGTGCCAAACATGAAATTGGATCTTTCGTGGATTGCTATGCTGGTATCATCAGATTTTGATGGATGAAGAGGATGCAGAGAAGACGACATTCATCACGCCATGGGGAACTTATTGCTACAGAGTAATGCCATTTGGTCTAAATAACGCTGGGGCAACTTACATGAGGGCAATGACTACTGTGTTTTATGATATTATACTCAAAGAGATCGAGGTGTACGTGGATGATGTGATCATTAAATCAAAGCAGCAGGCTAACCACATCGCAGATTTGAGGAAGTTCTTTCAGAGGCTCCGCAGGTACGACCTCAAACTCAACCCTGCCAAGTGTGCATTTGGTGTTCCATCCAGAAAGCTGTTGGGTTCATAGTAAGTCAGCGAGTCATTGAGCTGGACCCATCAAAGATCAAAGCCATCCAAGAGCTGCCATCCCCGAAGAATAAATCCGAAGTAATGAGTCTGTTGGGAAGGTTGAACTATATCAGCAGGTTTATTGCTCAACTCATAGCAACTTGTGAACCCATTTTCAAGCTACTAAAGAAGGATGCCGCGGTCGAATGGACTGAAGAATGTCAGGAGGCATTTGACAAGATAAAAGGGTATTTGTCAAATCCACTTGTGTTAGTTCCGCCAGAACCGGGGAGACCGTTGATTCTTTATTTAACGGTCCTGGAGAATTCATTTGGCTATGTACTGGGGCAGCATGACATCACCGGTAGGAAGGAGCAATCCATCTATTATCTCAGCAAGAAGTTTACAGTTTATGAGGTTAAGTACACTCAACTTGAGAAGACATGTTCCGCCCTAACTTGGGTGGCACATAAATTGAAGCATTACCTGTCATCCTATACTACTTATCTCATTTCACGTTTGGATCCATTGAAGTATATTTTCCAGAAACCTATGCCCACAGGGAGATTGGCGAAATGGAAAATATTACTCACGGAATTCGACATCGTCTATGTGACGAGGACGGCCATGAAAGCCCAAGCATTGGCCGATCACTTGGCTGAGAATCCTATTGATGAAGAATACGAGCCATTGAGGACGTATTTTCCTGATGAAGAAGTGATGCATATCGATGAGTTGGAATTGACTGAGGAGCCAGGGTGGAAGCTTTTCTTCGATGGAGCTGCAAATGCGAAGGGAGTTGGAATAGGAGCGATACTTATTTCTGAAACAAGACATCATTATCCTGTTACGGCTCAGCTACATTTCTATTGTACCAACAACATGGCTGAGTATGAGGCATGCATTTTGGGCTTATGGTTAGTTGCGGACATGGATGTCCAGGATGTCTTGGTCTTGGGAGACTCGGACCTCCTGGTGCATTAGATTCAAGGAGAATAGGAAACACGTGATCTGAAGCTCATACCATATCGACAATGTTTGCACGATCTATGTCAACGTTTTTGATGAGTGGAGTTTAGGCACATCCCAAGAGTTCATAATGAGGTTGCCGATGCTTTGGCTACCTTAGCATCAATGTTGCATCATCCAGATAAAATTCATGTTGATCTGTTGTATATTCAGGTTCGTGATTAGCATGCCTATTGCAATATGATAGAGGAGGAACTGGATGGCGAACCATGGTTTTATGATGTCAAGGAATACCTCAGGATGGGAATATACCCGGAGCAGGCCACCGGAGATCAAAAGAGAGCCATTCTACGGTTGGCAAATGGATTTTTCCTCAGTGGAGGAGTATTGTACAAAAGAACACCGGATTTGGGATTGCTGAGGTGTATAGATGCTAGTCAAGCCGCGACAATTATGACAGAGGTGCATTCTGGAGTTTGTGGGCCACATATGAGTGGATATGTATTGGCAAAGAAGATTCTTCGAGCAGGGTATTATTGGCTCACTATGGAGCGAGATTGTATCAGTTTTGTGCGTAAATGCCATCAATGCCAAATACACGGAGATCTGATTCATTCTCCACCGACAGAATTACACACAATGTCAGCACCATGGCCCTTTGTTGCGTGGGGCATGGATGTCATCGGACCTATTGAGCCGGCAACTTCCAACGGTCATAGGTTCATTCTGGTGACCATCGACTATTTCACTAAGTGGGTTGAAGCTAAAACTTTCAAGTCGGTAACCAAGAAAGCAAGTGGTGGATTTTGTTCATACCCATAACATTTGTAGATTTGGGATCCCAAAGGTAATCATCACGGATAATGGTGCTAATATTAACAGCGGTTTGATGAAAGAAGTATGTCAACAGTTCAAGATTACACACCGTAATTCCACCCCTTATCGCCCCAAGGCGAATGGAGCAGTTGAGGCAGCCAACAAGAATATAAAGAAGATATTGAGGAAAATGGTAGAAGTTCCAGACAATGGAATGAAAAGTTACCATTTGCATTGTTAGGTTATCGCACTACTGTTCATACTTCAGTAGGTGCAACTCCTTATTTGTTGGTATACGGAACTGAAGCAGTGATACCGGCAGAAATTGAAATTCCGTCTCTCCGAATTGTCGCTGAGGCCGAGATTGATGACGATGAGTGGGTCAAAGCCCGATTGGAGCAATTGAGCTTGATTGATGAAAAGAGATTGGCAACAGTGTGTCATGGCCAATTATATCAAAAGAGGATGGCAAGAGCATATAATAAGAAGGTGCGTCCCAGGAAGTTTGAGGTGGGGCAGCAAGTGTTGAAACGAATCCTTCCACATCAGGCCGAAGCAAAGGGCAAGTTCGCCCCGAATTGGCAAAGACCGTTTATTATGACTAGAGTGCTATCCAATGGCGCTTTATGCTTGACAGATGTCGAAGGAAGATGTATCGACATGGCTATCAATTCTGATGCAGTCAAGAGATATTATGTATGATTTCTTTTGTTTGTAATTGTTGTTTGTTTGTTTGAACTTGGCATTGTATCGGAGAATGAAATGACGGAGGCAATTTGTTCTTCTATCCAAACATTTTAACCTTTGCTTCCCCTTTTGAGCCTTATTTGTTCTTTCTTACCCCTCTTTTGGAATCAGTAATGAAAATTAAAAAAAAAAAGAGAAAAGAAAAAATATAACAAAACAAATGAAAAGTCACAAGAAAACAAAGGAATTGAGTGAACTACATTCGACCTGATTCCTCAAATAGGATACGTAGGCGCCTCACGGCTCGGTCATAGTGTAAAATAAAAAAATAAAAAATTCCCCAAGCAAGAAAACTGGGGCCGAAGTTGTGTTTGTAATTTTGGGAAAGAAGTTTGATTCCAAGAGTTGTAATGTTTTACCCATCAAATTTATTTTGAACTTTTGATACCCTTTTATTTTAGCCATACACAAAAAAAAACCATATTGATGTCCAAAAGAGACCTTCCGATCAGTATCCGAGAAGTACCAAGTCGGGCAAATGGAAGTCACGAATAACACTCTAATCCCCAGCAGAAAGAGGATCATAAGCTGAAAATAATTGATAGCCAAAAGAATCCCCAACAGAGAGTCCTTTCGGTAACACTCTAATCCCCAGCTGAAAAAATAAAATGAGAGAGTCTTATCATTGAAAACCTTCACATGCACCATAAGGCGACGGAAGTTGAGAGAAATAAAATGAGAGAGTCTTTCGGTGAAAACCTTCACAGGCACCATAAGGCGACGGGAGTTGAGAGAAATAAAATGAGAGAGTCTTATCGGTGAAAACCTTTACAGGCACCATAAGGCGACAGGAGTTGAGAGAAATGAGAGAGTATTATTAGTGAAAACCCCTCGAAGGGCACTATGAAGTGACAAGGAGTTAAAAAGGGGCAAACAAGATAAGATTGACGGAAAGGATCCTTCGAGGCATCAAGCAAAACAAGATGTTGGTTCGGCAAAAGAGTTGGATTACAGGGCCTTTGAAATGCAAAGTAAGGCCATCAGATAGGTTGATTGATATAAATAGACTGGGTTGGTTAATCCAGAATGCATGGCATGATCATTAGGATCGGTTATAGGTTATACCGTTCAGATAATTTCTTTTCCTTTTTTCTTCTCCCCAGTTGTTCAGAAATACTTTTCTTTTTCTATCTCTTGAAGTCATCATTTTTCATTTCTTTGTCTAAAGATTTTTCAATGGTAGTTTGTTTTGAGAAGGATTTTCAGAGCTTACTACCAGTTTCCAATATGGAGCGAAGTAAATATGGATAAGACAAGCCGAAAATAATACAATGAGATGAGAAAGACATCATTATAGGACCAAATGATGGATTGGTCTAAGATTTCGGAAAGTATGGAGTAAAAATGGAAAACAACAGTTAAGAAGTTTGCGAATAAGGAATCGTCAGGAAGGTCGGAAGTTGTCGGCCAAGTATCAAAATGGTCGGACGACGTAGGGTAGGGAAAGAAGAAATGGAAAAAAACCATTCCCCAAGAGGAATATGATCCCCGACAGGAATATGATCCCCAGCAGGAATATCATCCCCAGCAAATAATATCATCCCCAACAAGTTTTGATAGGGTAATGGAACGCAGAGCATGGAAAGGAGAAAAGGAAAAACCATCCCCAGCAGGAGTGGCACGACCACTCACCACGTTTTAAACTAACAAAATTTTCTTTGATTTGAAGCAGGTAAAGGAAATGTTATTGATGGCGGAAAGACATGCCACAAAGAAGATTATCAAAATGGGGCAGAAAATTTTCTTCCATGATTGAAAATTTTCTTGAAATCGGGTACCCATCGGAGGAATGAGGAAAGCAATTCCAGTTTTAAGGGAAAACAAGACAACAAGTTTCGAAGAAAGCAGTTTCGGAGGAGGACAATACAAGTTTCGGAGAAGGTAGTTGTAAAGGAGGATAACATAAATTAAGTCAGGAGCCCTCCTGGAGAATGGAGGTGTTATCATTTTAAGTAATTGTTAAAGTCAGGAGCCCGCCTGGAGAACGGAGGCGTTATCATTTCAAGTTATTGTTGAGGTCAGGAGCCCGCCTGGAGAACAGAGGCGTTATCATTTTAAGTAATTGTTGAGTCAGGAGCCCTCCTGGAGAACGAAGGCGTTATCATTTCAAGTTGTTGTTGAGGTCAGGAGCCCGCCTGGAGAATGGAGGCGTTATCATTTCAAGTTGTTGTTGAGGTCAGGAGCCCGCCTGGAGAATAGAATCATCATCATTTTAAGTTGTCGTTGAGGTCAGGTACCCGCCTGGAGAATGGAGGCATTATCATTTCAAGCTGTTATTGAGGTCAGGAGCCCGCCTGGAGAATGGAGGCATTATCATTTTAAGTTGTCGTTAAGGTCAGGAGCCCGCCTGGAGAACAGAGGCGTTATCATTTAAAATGGTTGTTGAGGTTAGGAGCCCGCCTGGAGAACGGATGCGTTATCATTTTAAGTTGTCGTTGAGGTCAGGAGCCCACCTGGAGAACGGAGGTGTTATCATTTAAAGTTGTTGTCGAGGTTAGGAGCCCGCCTGGAGAAAGGAGGCGTTATCATTTCAAGTTGTTGTTGAGGTCAGGAGCCCGCCTGGAGAACAGAGGCGTTATCATTTTAAGTAATTGTTAAAGTCAGGAGCCCGCCTGGAGAATGGAGGCATTATCATTTCAAGTTGTTGTTGAGGTCAGGAGCCCTCCTGGAGAACGAATGCATTATCATATTAAGTTGTCGTTGAGGTCAGGAGCCCGCCTGGAGAACGGAGGCGTTATCATTTCAAGTTGTTGTTGAGGTCAGGAGCCCTCCTGGAGAACGAATGCATTATCATATTAAGTTGTCGTTGAGGTCAGGAGCCCGCCTGGAGAACGGAGGCGTTATCATTTAAAGTTGTTGTTGAGGTCAGGAGCTCGCCTGGAGAAAGAAGGCGTTATCATTTCAAGTTGTTGTTGAGGTCAGGAGCCCGCCTGGAGAACGAAGGTGTTATTTTTAAGTAATTGTTGAAGTCAGGAGCCCGCCTGGAGAACAGAGGGTTACAAGAAAAATCAGAGGAATAAATTCAAGTTCAGAAATCAGAAGGAGGCAACAACGGTCAGAAGAAGGCAGTTCAATTTTCGAAGGAGAAATAGCTCGCGTCTCACAAGAAGGAAAGAATAGTTCGAGCTTGAGGAAGCAAAGGCTACCAGTCAAGTCAGAAATAAAGAAACATCAGAGGAAACGCAAGTCAACAAGACAACAAGGGAACAAGAGACACAAGAGCAAATCTGAAGATCTAGATAAGATTTTGTAATTCATAGACTATAGTTTAGTATAGCTTCTTATTTTCGTTTAAGCCTGATGTAATAAGGAGGTCAGAAAGCAATAGCAGCAACAACAACATCAGTAACAGTAAAACCATAGCTCATGAGAGTCCCAGCTACCAAAACTTCCCGAACTACATTGACCTGATTCCCTTTTAGCCAGGGATATGTAGGAAACCTTTGAAGCAGAGGTTCAGTCAAAATATTTCAAAAATGCTTCACACAGAGGACTCAAACGGGCAAAAATTGCTCGTATCCGCTCACTTTATCTTTGCACAAAAATTCTTCATGTTTTCGGGCAAAGAGGGGCAGCTGTGAGCACGTAATTTTTGCCCCACACAAAATACTCCCAAAGAAAATCAAAACAAAAATTGTTTGCTTTATTGTCTGCATTTTTGTGAATTTCCATAGTATTTTATGTCATTATTTGCCTGTGTCCGTGCATGTTTATGTATTAAATAAATAAAAAAATATATTTATAAAATAGGATTAATTAAGTGTTTTGTTCTATAAAAAATGAAAAATAGCAAAAAATAGCGTACTTGGCATTTTTAGTGTTTAGTTTCAAATTTTATGATTTTTATTTTTAATTAGTACTTAATTATGTGTGATAATTATTATTTAGAGTTAATTAGTATTTTTAGATAATTTTTGGTTTTATAATTTAATCTAGGACTTTTGGTTTTTAAATTAGGAATTAAATGAGAGAAAACAAAACAAAAATAGAAGAGAAATAGAAGAGGAAATTAGATTTGGACCAAAAATCCCCAGCCCAATCAAATTCACCCCATGAACCCGGAAAAATTGGCCCAATAAACGCCCCATCCGGTCCAAAGTGATTAAGCGTCTCAACCAATCCAAACGACGTCATTTTTGTCACATTTGATCTGAACCGTTGATCTCAATAGATCGAACGGTTCAGTCCGTCTTCAGCATCAATAAAACGACGACGTTTCAAGTCAATTAATCTCAATCATTGAATCATTTTGATCGAACGACTCAAAATATTCCCCACCACCCGACCTCTCTCCCCTGGACTGACCCAATCCCCTACCAAAAACAAAACGACCCCGTTCCAATTTAAGTGAATGATCCAAGCCGTTGATCTTGTTTGATCGAATGGCCTGGATCAAATTTCCATCCCAGTATATAAGTCCCAAACCATACCCTACCCCCCTCAGACCCCCCTCCTCTTTATCGTCTCTAACCTTTAGAGACCAAACGAACCTCCGCCTTCCACCACCATATTCCGCCCATCGGAAATCGCCTCACAACGGTTCCGGTGGTCCAACCCCTCCCAAATTTACACCACTTCTTCACCTCAATCTCCCCATCTCCATGCCACCCTCATCTTCCTTCGAATTATAGCCCATATCTTCGAATATCCAAAAAACCGGCAGTCCCTCCGTCGTGTCCGGTGGCATCACCTCCGATGGCCACCAAATTTACACCCTAGGTCCCCCTCCACCTCCTCTTCCCAAATACCAACTCCATTTCTTTCGAATCACCCCAGAACTTGTCGAATATTGATTTAAGGCCAAGAACCCTAGCGCCGCCACAAAATTCCCCGGTGGCGGCGCCATCTCCAATCAGTCCCAAACTAACACCCTATGACCTCTTTGACCCCCTCACCCCTAATCCACCAATAGTTTCCCTCGAACCCCTCCCGAACTGTTCGAATATTAGGTAAGAGTTCGAACCAAAATTACAATCTGCGAGTTTTAAAGGTTTGGGGTTGGAATTAACTTCAGTTGTGTGTTCTCGATTGAGAACACACAATTGAAGTTTATTTCAGCCATAAATCCAGGGAATCATCGAGTTTAAGTCAAGAACACTGTCCGTTTATTTTTTAGGTAAGTTCGATATTTTTTTTTGTTGTTTTGATATTTATTTCCCTCTATTTCTTCTCTTTTTTCTTTCTTTCTGAAACAGATTAGTTAACATATGAATTAGTTGTTAATCAAAACTATTAACTGTCTGATTGATTTAGTTCATCCTTTATGTGTTGTTAGTCAATCTTAGGAATAGTTGTAAAATTCTGAACCCTTTAGATGCGACCTGCATTCTGTTTTGATTTTTGATTTTTTAGTTTGATTTTGTGTTTGGTTTCGATCAAATAATCCTTGATTGTTGCTGATAATTTGTTTTAATTTCATGATTAATTGGATTGTTTAATTAGTTCAAATTTTAGGATATGTTTGGTTATAGCTGGCTAGGCTAGATTTTGAATAACCATGGTCAGTCTGACCTTAGGATTAACAGGGGATTTCAGGGTTTGATCCGGGGGGTAAATTGGTTACTTTTAACCTTAGGTTATTAACAGGGGATTAAAAATAGTTAAAGGCTGCTAAAGGACTGAATTGGGGCAAGTGTTAGTGGATTTGGTAAAGTTAAAGGACAATTTTAAGTGGGATTGCATAGTTAAAAGATAACTAATAGTGGAGACAACACATGCTGATTTTAAGGACTGAAATGGGCACTATCAATTTAAAAAAGAGGCACTAAGCTAATGGATAATTAAAAATGAAAAGCTGAAATATAGTGGATAGAGCACTAATTATATGCCCATTTAAGGGTGGGAAATCAGACAGAAAAGGGGGACTGGGAGGAAGAGTTTAGAGTCAACACATTGAGAGAAGGGAGACACTAATAAAAACACTCTGAAAATTTGAGAGCTTAGGGTCTACTTTTGAAGTCTTGAAAAATCAGCTTTCTAGAGCTAAAAAACCTGAGAGTTTGTTCAGTCTTTAAAAGAATATTTTGAAGATAAAGGTTGGTTTTTAATCTGAAAAGGTCAGAATTTAAGAGTTTAAAAAAAAAACTTGAGAGCTGAAAACCCCACTGTTTTATTGAAGCTTTCTCTTGTTGCTTCATTGATTTCATTTTCCTAATTCAAATACACTAAGACTGATTTTGAGTGACTTTAGTGCAACTTTGAGTTCATTTGGCTTGTGTTGGTATTGCTGTGGGTTAAGCTCTATTTTCTGTGGGTACTGAGGGGTCATTGATTCATTCCTGAAGTTGAAACTAGTGCGTTGTTTGGTTAAAAGTTGACTCCTGGACTGCTCTTCTACTATTTTCTGGTTGAAGTTGGTTTCAAGTTGGGTTTATCTTGGGTGTTGAGTATTGCTGTTGGTTTTCAATTGGTACCGGTTGTCTGTTACTGTTCCATTGCTGTTGCTATTGTTATTGTTGTGTTGTTGCTGGTGTTACTGGTTATTTGCCGTTGCATTGCTGTTGCAATTTCTGTTTGTTACTGTTGCTGCGTTATTGCTTGGCTGACCTTTATTTCTCTCCATTTCTGTTTCAATCTCTAGGTATTTGTTCTTGTTCTGCTGTACTGATGTTGATTAGAAGTGAAGATGAATAGGAACTTGTTGGTTTCATCCTGATTTGATCTAAATTCATTTTATATCCATTGATGTTTAAATTTAGACTGGTTTTCATTGCATCTGAAACGTGTACCTAGATGTAATTAATACTGTTCTAGAACGTATGGCGTTTTCAATTAGTAAGATCTTCTATGTAATTAATTTGAACTGTATTTCAGATTGTGAACTGTTTGGGTTGTAGTCGTCCAGGCTTTATTATACTTGAGGTTATTTGCTCAAAATTAGTTTGATGTTTAAAAACAGGAAGCCTAATGAATTTCAAACTGCATTTGACATTAATACAGTCTATTCATGTTTATCCAGCGAGCCTTATAAAGGTTGTTAGATTCAATCAGTTAGGCGTGATTTGCACTTGAAATTAGGATTAAAATAGTCAACATCTTGTTAATTTGAATAAATATGTATTGTTTTTTTATCAATAGAAATAGATCCCGATTCAGAATTTGTTAAAATTTTCATCTGATTTGGAGGGCCCGGCAATCATACCACGGCGGTCAAAAAAGCGTGTTCTCTTCAGATAAGACGCACCGTAGGCCATCCTCGGCCTTCTTCGTTTTCGATGAAAAAAAAATCTCGATCTCCGAAAGCGTTGGTTGAATAGACAGAGAATCAATGGTCTTTGGCCTTAAACTCTACTGATGCAAGGCCAGCACCATTTTTGCTCCCCGTTTGGGCCGAACAAAGGCCCATGACTGGCCAATTTTGTAAGGGTGAACGAGTTGTTCATTTTTAGGCAAGTCCCTGGCCCAATAGTTTAGTTTCGACATTTTTTTGGCTATTTAGCATTGATACATTCCCTTACCATTTTAAGACAATTAATTCGGGCATTTTCTTTTATTTTAGGGACAAAAAAAATTAGAAAAATCATAGTCGCTTTAGGATGGACCTTTAAATAAAACATAAGACGAGCCTCGTCAAATGAAACGAACAAACCACGGGACCCTCAATAAATGGTTATAATAAGTACTTAGAACTCAGGATGGGCCGTTTAGCGAATTTCATGGCCTTCCCTAAAATAATAACGCGCTAGTCTCTTTAGGCGCATATTTTAATAACACTACCTCCCTAAACTCGAGTGCACATTTATGCGACCCAAATCCAAATCTCAACGGAGTCGAAATGTGTCAACAACCACGGGTGCATCGATGTGACGTGGTTCGAGATGCGTTTTCACGAAGTTGCAATTTTCTTTAAAAATGAATAAAAGCGGTTAAGGTTAAAATTTGCACATAGGTTCTACATGTATTAAAATCAGATAAATAAGCCAAATATGATAGTTGAGCGACCGTGCTAAAACCACGGAACTCGGGAATGCCTAATACCTTCTCTCGGGTTAACAGAATTCCTTACCCGAATTTTTGGTTTGCAGACTATTAACAGAGTCATAATTTCCTCGGTTCGGGATTCAACCGGTGACTTGGGACACCATTAATCTCCTAAGTGGCGACTCTGAATTTTAATAATAAATCCTGTTCCGATCGTCCTTTAAGTGGAAAAACTCCTTTATGCCCTTGCGGGCGTGTAAAAAAAGGAGGTGTGACAAACACATTTAAACATTCGCGACATCTTCTGATTGTGACAGACTTACTAGTCATATCCACACATTCGCCTTTTCATTTGTCATTTTTTTGAAGCACCGTTGGGCAACACTCTCATTTTTATTATCATGAATAACCCCTGTCCATTTGGCCAACTTGCCTTTACGGTTTTCTTTATGTTTTACTTGCCCTAGTTTCCCATGACTCGGGCTCCAAATAATCTCTAACCGTTCTTATTTCCTTTAAATGCCCCGATCATCTTCCAATTGCTTCATGATTAACTTTTAAGATTAGGCCAAAATTACGTGCGCATGCCATGTCACTAGAGTTGACAAAAAAAGAACTATATAAAGGAGAGGACTAAACAACAGAAAATGTCTAGAAATAATAGAAAACAGGCCATTGCATTAACCGACGAAACAACAACTCGAACAACAAACAAACTAAACTGGGGTTACAACCCTTAGAACGAACCTAGACACCATTAAATGAGATACTACACCCGAAGGGACTGGACAAAATCAAAGGATAGAAAGGTTTGAGTTACAAGACAACATCCGGATTACAACCCTGAAATAAACCGGACAAACAGAAATGACAACAAAATAAACCACCAAAGCTCCTCTCCGGCTGACGCACAAATGGAGTGTCTTTCTAATTACCAAGTACGACGTCTTAACCACTGAGTTCTGCATCAACAATACGAGGAACTTCACAAATTCGAGGATCTCAAAGAATTCTCACATTCCTTTTCAAAACAAATCATGCCCGTCTGTCTCATTACGCGCGGGCGATGGACTTTGGTTGGTATCCGCTGCATCTGGATTTTGCACGACAATGTCACCTGTATCAACAAGCTCCTGAATTGCTTTCTTCAGCTTCCAACACTTTTCTATATCATGCCCCGGGGCATCTGAGCAATATGCGCACCTTTGAGAAAAGTCACACTTCTTTGACAGAGGGTTTGGCATTTTTATCTGGATTGGTTTCAACATTCCCAAATGCTTCAACTTTTGAAACAAACTGGCATATGAACCTCCCACAAGGGTGAGAGCCTTTTCTCGTTTCAACAACCTCTCGTTCCTAAATGCTTGATTTGGCCTGAAACCTGACCCAGGGGGTTTCTGGTATGCTCGTGGGGGTGGATAGACATTTTGTGGAGTTGGGTACTTGGAAAGTGAAACATGTCTTTGGGAATCCCTTGGAGAGAAGTAGCGTTGGGGAGGGGAGTAGCGTTGGGAAAATATAGTTGGATGACGAGGGATGGAGCTACTCGGGTGGCTGGGAAAGTATGGAGGATATGGAGAGTATGGAGGATATGGAGAGTCGCCAGAGCTGTCATAAGCGGGTAGATATGGAGAGTATGGAGGATCATCTATTATTGTGTTAGGTGTTTGGGTAAGGACAGAGTCCAGGAAGCTAGGCGGTGGCGGGGGTGGTGCTTTCCCAGCCATCCATGCCCGATACATGTCTGCCACATGATGTCTCAAAATTTTTACCTCTTCTACCAACCCGTTATCCTGTTCAACCAGCTGTTGTCGGGCATCGGTACCAACCCACTTAGTTCTGTTGTTCTCTGCCATTGTCTTTTGACTTTGTGTTGCAGGGAAGAGTTATTTTAGAACCACAACCAACCACCTTTTTGATATGAACACACCAAAATGAAGTCATCACGTTAGCGTTAGGGCATTTGACAGAAGACAGGTAAACACATATTAAGGATGCAATGCACCTAGGCAGTTAACCCTTTCTATCATGCATTTGCTTCAGTTACGTGCGTCATTCCGGCTTCTTATAATTGTACCCCTTTTGAACGTCCCCCAGATTTTCCTTTATTTTCATTATTTTCTCTTTTTTTTGGTGGTGGTGGTCGAATCTTATGTGGATTGCCTACGTATCATGTTTTCTGGCAGATAAAAAGTAGACAATAACAAAACATGTTTTCTGGATTTTCGATTTTCATAACAAAACCAACTTTGATTACACCACTTAAACTAACAGACTCTTGACGAAAACCGAAATACAGACTCGACCCATATGTTCTAACCAACTGAAATACAAACTTTAAACAAACTGACATATTCCTTCCATGTATGCCGACTTTGACCAAATGGCTATTTTTGCAAATGTGGCCCCTTCCCAATCTCGCATGAATTTTGAGGCCGGGAGGATTATTTTATGACATTTCACAACCTTGTTCGTTCTTTTACAAAAATAGCCTTTCGACAACTGAAAGATACTCTAAGGCTATCTTGGCAAGAATGATTTAAGACACCACCGAAGCTGGAATGGCTTATTTTGACTAAAAATCTAAACGGTATTCACTTGACAACTGACTCTTTTTCTTATTTTTTTTCAAATTAAAACAAAAGACCTGGTTTTGCAAACACGACCTTTCAGCACTTCAGGGATGAAGATTTTAAGGCTATGTGGGTCAACCGGCCAAAATCTAAAAAATAACCTAAAGGTGGTTGTTTATGCAAAGTCAGCCTTCCGGTGTCCCTTTCGGGAACATTCGGCTATTTTCGACATCACCTGACTTATTTATAATTTTTTTTCGAATTAAAATAAAGGATCCGGTATTGCAAATACGACCTTTCAGCGCCTCGGGGACGAAGATTTTAAGGCTGTATGGGTCAACCGGCCTGAATCTAAAAAATGACCAAAGGTGGCTGTTTATGCAAAATCAGCCTTCCGGTGTCCCTTTCGGGAACATTCAGCTATTTTTGACGAAAAACGGTATCACCGAACTTATTCATTACAAAAATATTAGTTTTGACATTTTTGGCAATTTTTGCAAAAGGGGAGGTTGGACCCGATGAGGGTTGCCTACGTATCTCACATCCGGTGAAAATCAAACCAGCATAGTTCGGGCTGAATAAATAAACTAAATTAGAAAACAAAACTCTTTTCTCTTGTTTCTCAAATAAAACTAAAAAATATTCCTCTTTTTTTTCTCAAAATTTCGGCAGAGTTTCGACACTACTTGGGCATTGGTTTTTTTTCTAAAAATAAGTAGTTATCTCCCTACACTGCTATTTTTCTCTCTTTTTTTTTCAATTTTCCCAATTTTTAGAAGCCGGTCAGCATGCAAGTTCGAAGCAAAATAAATGCACAGGTAGCAAATAGGATGCATCAGGATGGTCTTTTTCATTTCAGGTACACCTGTCCTAGACATACCCAACCCATGTGTTGAGTCTCCAAAGTCAAATGCACATGATGCAAACAAATGTTCCTACTGGGGATCCGGCATGAGGCTGTGTTATTCTAGGTTCAAAACCTGGGTGTTTGTTCTAAACCTGCCTTACCCGAGCGGACAACTTGTGCCGAGGGGGTGGCAGCGTACCGGGAATACAGAAGCTTCACCGGCTTAGCAACTTATTCGAACCTCGTTCTAAAATTAGAGTAGACTCTATACAGTAAAGAAGTCACACGAAGTGCACCCTTCTTCATGATTTAGAAGACTTAGAGAGGAGATGGGTTTCGACACAGTTTATATACAGATCACGGAATATCAAAGCGGTAAAAGCAGCCAATTAGCACCTTAAGCACAGATCATGTAGCAAAATCAGATAAAGCCAAACACAACAATTATTCAAAGCTCGAATTCTGAACCCTGAACAAAACGTTCTAGGTTTTGTCCCCAGCAGAGTTGCCAGAGCTATCACACCTCCTTTTTATCTACTGCACCCCAGAAGGGTGTAATAAAGGGAGTTTTTCCAATTAAAGGACAATCGAAACGAGATTCGTTTATTAAGAGATTCAGAGTCTCCACTTGGGAGATTTATGGTATCCCAAGTCACCGGTTAAATCCCGAATCGAGGAAGAAATTGACTCTGTATTACAGTCTGCGAACCAGAAATTCGGATAAGGAATTCTGTTAACCCGGGAGAAGGTGTTAGGCATTCCCGAGTTTTGTGGTTCTAGCACGGTCGCTCAACTGTCATGTTCGACTTATTTATCTGATTTTAATACATGTTGAACATATGTGCACATTTTAACTTTTTACCGCTTTTATTATTATTTTAAGGAAAATTGAATGTCGTTTAAAACATGTCTTTGGATCACGTCACATGAAATGCACCCGCAATCCGAAACACATTCTATCCAACGTTTTGGGATTTGAATTTGAGTCACATGAAATGCACACCCGAGTTTAAGAAGGTAAGATTATTAAACACGCGCCTAAAGAGACTAACATGTTATTATCTTTTGGGAAGGCAGTGAAACTCGCTAGATGGCCCATCCCGAGGTCTAAGCAATTTAATATACATTTAACGAGGGCCCCGCAATTTGTGTATTTTATTTGACAAGGCTCGTCTCATTTATTTTTTAAAGGCAATCCTGAAGCAACTATGATTTTCTATTTTTAGTCTCTAAGGGAAAAAATCCTAATTAATTAACATTGATAAGAGGTCAAATCCTTATGATTCACTTTCAAATTAATTCAAGCCCAGTAACTTACGAAGTAAAGACGAAGCATGCTTAGAAATTTGTTCAAAACATAAAGAATTGGACAGTTTGGGCCTGTTGTTGCAGAAGGTAGGCCCAAGAGGCATTATTCAAGTTTAGTTGTGCAGCTGAACCAAAGCTGTATGGGCCTCATGTTTAAGCCTAGAATCGAAGGTTGAATTGAATCAAGATGTAACATCGATGATAGAACAAAATTTGAATTTAATCAATATGCTGTAGCTATTTTTGAATTGTCTAGTTAAAGCTTATGTTCTGCTAATTGACGCCCAAAACTGTCCAAGAGGACACTTATGCAATCCGAATATTCAAAGGCAAACAACTAATTGTCATGCCGAGACATCACCCTACTGGAATTCAAATCAGTTCTAAGCAGCTTAGCACAACCCTACTTAATCACAGCTTGAAATATTTTACAGAATTTATGAAACACAGGGCATTAACTAAGGCTAACACGAACCATTCAGTTTAACTACAACTAGTCCTTTACAAAATAAAAAAACTCATATGCATCTCTAAGTACACAAACACACAACTCATGGTTCAATATGAATACACTCACGCTTAATAGTTCATCATTTCAATACAATTCATTACAAATTAATGGTTTGGCCAGTCCAAATATGCGACACAAATCAAAGTAAACGTAAACAAATACCAATTATCTAGCATAACAACTTGGACGCGCGCACTTCAAGAGGTAAATAGGTGAGCCTTTCATTTCAGCATTTCAATTCAAAAAGCTACATCAAATCAATCTTGAGAATGTGTACCAAGAATTTACAACAATGAAGAAGGAGCAGTCAGTAGCAGCAAACAACAAACAACAACAGCCCAGTGATGAATGCAGCAAACCCAGGAGAATCTGAAACCAAACAAAACCAAAATACTCAAGCTCCAACAGCTCAAATAAACTCAAATGAGCTTGGGATTGAACCAGAACTTCTATAAAACCAATACTCAATCAGAACACTTCAAACAACACTCAATTTAACTTTGACTTGATACCATAAACCTTAACAAAACTCCTTGCAATCAAGTTATGGACTAATAGGAGTAAACTAGCTATTAAACTCAGGGTTGAACTACAGATGCCCAATGAAACAGTAACTCTTTTTTCCAAACCTTTCCTATACTCTCAAACTCTTTTAAGATTCATTGAAGACTCTCAAAACCGACCCCTCAACCGATTCCCAAAATGATATCTATATCTCTATGTGTTCTCAAACTCTCAAAAGAACCGATTCAAGGCTCTCCAAATTGATTTTTTAGAACCAAAAGAGAGACCCAAGAAAAACTTATTGCTTCCTTTCTAACTTCTAATATTCTTTCAAGTTTGACCTCTGAAGAATGTTTTCAAAAGCCAGCTCTCTATTCTACTAAGAATCTGAAAAAAAATCCCTCCTTAGATGGTCTCCATCCATCTATTTATATGCAAGCTCCACCCCTTTTACAACTCTCAAGAACGCTTAAACTATTACCCATACCATTCTTGCTCATGATATTCTCTTACAGCCCATTACTAAATGTCTTAAGCATTGTTTAATTCAATTAAGCATGGGTCTTATTTTTTTAACCATTTCCCCTTAACCCTTCCCATATCAATGTGTCTTGTTCCCTACTAATTATTAAACAAATACAATATTTAGTGGCACATTAGTACTTAGTGGACAGAACACTCAAATTAAACAATTCTGCAAGTTTTCAATTCCTAAATTACCCCTGAAACTACTGAAATTACTGTCCTACCCAATCCCTTCAATCTGTACACAACCTATCAGTTATAACCAATTCAACTAATCAATTAACTACTTAGCCACATGAACTGATACCTAACAAGCACATCCAAACTAAATCCAATACAGAACAATCATTGAGATTTAATTCAGCAAAATCCGTTAGAACTTGCACCCAGATTAGTTCCAAATAGTGTCCAAATGAAACTAATGATTCAAGGCAACATGTATTGAACTACTAAAGTCAAAATGATTCACACAGACACATGGAATAAGCTAACCATATTGGGAACCAATCCTAATTAGCTTAGACAAACAGAAATGGACGAGCAAGGAACAAATGATGAACAACAAAGAGCAAACTGGCCGATTTGAACAAGTAATAATAGCCAATAACTATGGGAATAGCCACCCTTTTGTACCAGAACTCATGGGCACTGACTACTTAGATTCATTCAACCAAACCAGAAAAAGAAAACTTCAGAGTAAAATCAAACTAACGGACCAACCTATTCAATTGATTCAAACAGGCTATAACATGTGCTAATCAATCAGTAGAACAAAAATGGACCAAGAAAAAGGTCCGAAAGAGTAGAAGGAGATAATTGACAACACACTGAAACATAAACTTAAAACAAAAGTGACAAAACAAGAGACTCACCGGCTGAACTGGAATTCAAAACTTAGTTGTCCTAACTTTGAACTCGAACCTCTGTTTCTGGTTTTGAGGTCGAAATAAACCTTAATCGAATGTTCTTGACTGAGAACATTCGACTAAGGTCGATTACGACTTCAATTTCTTCAAATTTTCCTTAACCCTAGAGTTAGGGCTTCTTGGTCGATTTCTCTGATCGAAGGTTCGACCCCTTTGGTACTGATTCGAGGAAAACTGTTGGGATAGTGGGAATGGGGAGGCTCAGGTGGTCAACGGGTGTTAGCTTGGGACC
>MU748682.1:53536-71252 GCA_026770625.1 Nicotiana glauca
CTCTGATCGAAGGTTCGACCCCTTTGGTACTGATTCGAGGAAAACTGTTGGGATAGTGGGAATGGGGAGGCTCAGGTGGTCAAAGGGTGTTAGCTTGGGACCGGTTTAGGTTTGGCGCCGCCACCAAGGGACCAGTTTAGGTTTGGTGCCACCACCAAGGGATCTTGTAGCGGCGCTAGGGTTCTTGGCTCAAAATCGACATTCGACAAATTCTAGGCAGATTCGAAGGAAGGTGTTTGGATATTTGGAATAAGGAGGTGAAGGCAAGGCTAGGGTGTTAATTTGAGGTGATTTGGGTGAACTAGGGTTGGGGTCAGTTCTTCGATCTAAAATTCGAAGAAGTTGGGAATGATTTGAAGAAAATGAAGATTGGATTCAGAGAGAGGAAGGTGAGGAGGTTCTATGGTGTGAAGGTGGGGTCATTTGGACCGCCGGAATCGCCGTGAGGTGATTTTCGGTGGGCGGAGCTCGGTGGTTGAAGGCGGAGGGTGTTGAGCCTGTCTCTAGGTTAGAGACAAAGGCGAAGGGGGGTATGGCTTAGGGGGGTGTGGGGTGAGGTTTTAGGAATATATAGTGGGGTGGGGATTTGATCTTGGCCGTTGGATCAATCACGATCAACGGCCTGGATCACTTCACCAATGAGAAACGACACTGTTTGGTTTTGTGAGGGGTCGGGTTAGATCGGGTACAACGAATGGGTCAAAAACGGGTTATGGGAGGGGTGATCTAGACCGTTCAATCAAAACAAATCAATGGCTTGGATCCATTGGCCAGATACGACGTCGTTTGGATATATCTAGAGACGGACTGGACCGTTCGATCATACGAGATTGACGGTCCAGATTCTCCATGCCCAAACGATGTCGTTTGGACGTCTACTGGGCGATGGATTGGGGCTGGGTCAGAGAGGTGTTTGAATTGGGCCTTTTTTTGAATTTGGCCCAATTCCGAATTTCCTTTATTTTTTTCATTTTTGTTTTGTTTTCTTCTTTTCTTTTTATTTTCTAATTTTAAAACCAAAATCCTAAAAAATCTAAATTAAATTATGAGACTAGATTAACTTATAAAGAGTACTAATTAACTTTTAATAACAATTAACACACACAATCAATAATAAAATCACATAATCGGACATTAAATGCTAAAAATGCGAAGTACATTATTTTTGTGATTTTTTACTTTGTAAAACAAACTCAATTACTTCTAATTGTAGTATTAAATCCTAAATGCAAATGCGACATATTTATTGTACTTTTTCACTAATTTAACAAATAAACATGCACGGACAAATGCGAACAATAAGAGAAAAATAACACAAAATCCACAAAAATTACAAACAAACACAAAACTATTTTATTTTAAATTTTTAGGAGTAATTTTCATATAGGGCAAAAAATCATGTGCTCACACTCATAATCGTTTTTACTGGAAAATAGCCTCTATACTTTAAAATGTTATTTTGAAGCTTTACGTAACTGAAAAGAAAATTGACATAGTTAAAACTATACTCTTCAAAAGTATGCAGAAAAATATATAGTTAAAATGAGTTTACAAACTCACCATCTTTGTGTGAACAAGTGAAACAGGTGATAGTGATTGTTGGTGACCGTCCATTGAGTTATCAGAAACCTATCACAAAAGAGGAAGATTATTACAATTAAAAGAAAACTAAATTACAAGATTATCTTAAATACAATAAATTTTTGCTAAAGAGCACAATATTTTTTACCTGCTCATCACCGCATAATTTCCTATTTGAGCCAATAGTAATACCCAAAGATTCTAGATATGCCTTTATACCCAGCTTTACTTTATTGTCTATTTTTGCATTCATATCCTTTGTTGCTTCTAACATTTTTTCAACCTGATACCTTTGGAGAGGCAATATTCTCAACCCAGTTGTGGCTTGCTACCTCGACAAACTCTCCTTTCCTTTTTTTTTTGTGCTAATAGATGATTCTTATAAAGGGCGACTAACACGCATGAGGAATAACTAGCATCCCAGTGAAAGACAATGGAATGAATTCGCGAACAAGTGAAGCAGAAACAAGTTTTTTTCTTCTTCGAATAAGCAGAAATAACATTTGTTGAATTTAATGTAACAAGAAAGCATTATCAATTCAGCAAGGTTGGAAATGTTCAGAGAAGAGTACACTTCACAGGAACTAATCAGAAAACCAAGAAAAAGCAGGGTGTCTCATAAACCTGTGAATTTGGTAAACACGGTAACCATGAAAACCTCCAAAAAAAATTATAGAGTAACAAAGCAGCCTCAATCCAAACTAGTTCGGATCGACTATCAATATAAAAAGATATCAATACCAGTAGACACCAAACAAATTCAAGTGGTGAAACTATAAAACAAATATGCACTTCAATTTTATAGAGATCATTGTGAGTATGTATATAAAATTGATTTGATATGGCTTAAAATCACCATAAGGTCAAAGGCAATGCATTCAGATGCTAAACTGACATGAGATATTTTGGCTCAAAATGACCGATTCCATATTAGAAAGATGAGTTCACTTGATCTCACCACAGCTGGGTTGAGAATATGGCCTCTCCAAAGCCCACACCCCAAAGGTCCAAAATCTCTAATTCCCTAATTCCTTCGGCTTAGAGGAAGACAAGAAAAGGCATATGGGTATATACTATTGTTGTGTGATTGAATTGTACAAAAAAGAAGCAGCAGGGAAGATTTTGGTAAATTGTTTAGGCTCGTAAAATGCAGTCAGTGATGTTACTGAAAATAATTATTGATCAACTTTTTGGAAGAAGTTTGTAGTCTTGACATTTACATGTAATGAACTGTTGAGATTACTGTGATGACCGAAAGGGTCATCACCGGAATTCTTCCTTTTTCCGTGCTTTCGAGGCCTTGAAAACCTCACTTTTAGTTGCCTCAATTTGCGTGCGCAGTCCGGGCGCGCAGCCGGAAAGTTTTTATGTTGAAATATATGAATTATGTGAAAAATTTAAAGAATTTTGATATTAATATGATTAAAGTTGACTTTGGTCAAAATTTTTGGTAAACGGACCCAGACCCATGATTTGACAGTCTTTCAAGGTTTGTAGAAAAATATGGAACTTGGGCGTACGCCCGGAATTGAATTCCGAGGTCCCAGGCCCGAGAAATGTATTTTTCCGTGAAATTGTTTTCTGAAAATGTTTAAGAAAAATAAAAATGAAATTTGATCAAAAAGTAATGGTATCAGGCTCGTATTTTGGTTCCGATGCCTGGTACAAGTCACATTTGTTGTTTAAGCGCTTCCTGTAAAGTTTGGTTGAAAAAGGACGTCGTTTGACGTGTTTCGGCCTTAAATTGGAAAATTTGTAAGTTTATGAAATTTGAAAGATTTCTTGGATTTAAGGCTCAATTCATTGATTTTGATGTTATTTTGGCAATTTGATCGCTCGAGCAAGTTCGTATGCCGTTTTTTAGCCGGTGTGCATATTTGGTTTGGAGCCCTGAGGGCTCGGGTGAGTTTCGGATAGGTATCGGGGTGGTTTTGTACTTAGAAAAATTGCAGAAAATCTGCAGCAGGCATTCCTTCATCGCGTTCGCGTCCCTCTGGTTGCGTTCGCGATGCTCTCCTCCCCCCTTCTTCGTGTTTGCGATCCACCCTTCGCGTTCGCATACAACAAACCCCGGACCCCAGCCATTTCCTCTATGCGTTCGCGTGAAGGCTCCTGCGTTTACGGATCCTGGCCTGCCCATTCTACGCGAACGCGTAAGGCTCACGCGTTCGCGTAGGCCAACTGTGAAGCCCCCAATTTTTCTTCTACGCGTTCACGACTAGCTCCACGCCACGATGCCCAGACCCGTCCAACCCTTCGCGAACACATCACTGTTCACGCGAACGCGAAGGGCAAATTTCTGCCCAGTGATTTAAGACCCAAAACAGAACAGAAACGGGATTTTATCCCATTTCTCAAAACCCTCTCTTCTCCACAGCTTTTGGGGCGATCTTTAGAGCATTTCTTCACCAAAGTTCATGGGGTAAGTATTGTTTAACTCGTCTTCTTCATTTTTCATCAACATCAATCAAATTCTTAGACCTAAACATGTGAAAATGGGTAGAGAAATAAGAAAATTAGGTAGAGTTAGGGTTTTCAAAGATTTGGTGATTTAGACCTCGTTTTGGGGTCGAACTTGAGAACAAATTATATATTCGGGCTCGTGAGTGAATGGGTGATCGAAAAATTGTTCGAACCTCGTGTTTTGACCATGCGGGCCCGGGGTCGATTTCTACAATTTTGGGCAGAATGTTTTAGAAAATATATTTAGCCATTTGGATTAGTTTGTTAAGTATCATTGATGATATTAAATCAATTGTGTATAGATACGATTGAATTGGATCCAAATTTGAAAGGAAAGGCATTGCTTAAGGATTGAGTTGGTCGTAAACCTTCGAGGTAAGTGTTTGATCTATCCTAGCTTGAGGGAATAGGAGTTGAGTATAATTGCTATTTGTTATGTGTTGTGTCTGACGTATAGGCATGAATGAAACATTGTGATATACACTGCACGAAAAACAAACTGAATTCATATACAATGATGAACAACAAAGAGAAGGAAAACAAACATCACACGAAAGTAAAGCAATTTGAGCCAATAATACCAGCAATCAACTACAAAAATAGCCATAGTTTATACAAGAACATTACGAACACTGACTTTTAAGATCAAACTAAAGAACAAACATACTCAATTGATTCAGCATATGCCAACCAACCACATGAGAAAAACTGGACCAGAAAAAGGTCCGAAAGAGAAGAGAGAAATAAATTTGAAAAAATGATGAAATGCAACGAAGCTTAAACAGATAATCAACAACAAAATAGAAAAGAAAAAGAAGTAAAATACCTCGAAATCTCAGACCAGATTCCACTCCGTTCCCATTAAAACTCCAACTTGAACTTTTTGAGGTCCAATCAGACTTTAATCAAGTGTTCTCGGCTGAAAACACTTGACTAAAGTCGGTTAAGAACCTCAAATTTCCCCTTTTACTCGGGCAGGTTCCAGGTCTTAGTTCTCTAGGTCTCGCCCAACTGATTTAGCATTTGGCAAATTCCAGCTCGGTTCGAGCTGAAACATCATGGGATTTGGGGCGAGGATAGTCTAGAGGCTCAGGGGTGTGACTTGGGGAGGGTTTAGGTTCAGTGCCGCCACCAAAGGATCTTGTGGCAGCGCTAGGGTTCATGTCTTCAAACTGAGATTCAAAGGGTTCTAGGGTGATTCGAGGAAAACTAAGGCTAGGTATGGTCATAGGAGAAGGAGGGGGACCTAGGGTGTTAACTTGGTGGTGATTGGGCGGATTAGGGTTTTTGACTAATCCTTCGATTGAAGATTCAAATTCCTTGGCTAGGATTCGAAGGATAAGGTTCAGAGTTTTGAAACGGGGAGGTTGAGGTGAATAAGTGGTGTAAATTTGGGAGTCATTGGGCCACCGGAACTGCCGTGAGGCGATTTTCGGTGGGCGGAGCACGGTGGGGGAAGGCGGAGGTTCGATAGACCTGTCTNCGTTGGATCAATTAAGATCAACGACCTGGATCTCTCACTTAAAAGAAACGACATCGTTTAGACGTCTCTGAGACCGGGTTGGTCTCTGATGGAACAGGTCGGGCCTGGACACGGGTTGAGGCGAGCGATTTTGATTGTTCGATCAGATGGGTTTAACGGCTTGGATTCGAGACACCTAGAACGACGTCGTTTGGTTGATGTTAGGGCTGAACCGGAGAGGTGTTTGAATTGGGCCTGTAGGGGGGGTTGTTTTGGTTTGGGCCTGTGGAAATTTGGCCTGGTCCGAGTTTCCTCTTCTATTTTTTGTTCTTTTCCTTTTTTAATTCCTAATTTAAAACCAAAATTCCTAGATTAAATCATGAAATCCAAAAATTAACTTAAAATACTAATTAACTCTTAATAATAAACATCACACAAAAAGAAAATCACACAATTTTGACATTAAGTGCTAAAAATACAAAGTACATATTTTTGTGATTTTCATTTTGTAAAACAAACTTAATTTCTCTTAATTGTAAAATTAAGTCCTAAAATACAAATGCGACATATTTTTGTATTTTCATTTTTTTAAACAAATAGACATGTACAGACAAATGCAAACAATAAGAGAAAAATAACACAAAATTCACGACAATTGCAAACAAACAAAAACTATTTTATTTTGCATTTTTGGGAGTAATTCTCATATAGGGCAAAAATCACGTGCTTACAGCTGCCCCTCTTTGTCCGAAAACACGAAGAGTTTTCATGCAAAGATAAAGTGAGCGAGCGATTTTTGCCCGTTTGAGTACTCCGTGTGAAGCATTTTTTTTTGAAAAGATTTGGCCGAACCTTTGCTTCAAAAGGTCTCCTACATATCCCCTGGCTAAAAAGGAATCAGGTCAATGTAGTCCGAAAAAATTTTTTGGTAGCTGGGACTATCGTTGAACTGTGGTTTACTGTTACTGTTGTTGCTGCTGCTGCTACTGACCTCCTTATTACACTAGACTAGAAAGAAAATAAGAAGCGAGACTAAGCTAGTCTATGAGTTACAAACTCTTATCTAAATCTTCAGGCTTGCTCTTGTCGCCTTGCTTTCTTGTTGGCTTGTGCTTTCTTGAAACTCGACTTGTTTTCTTTTGACCGCTGTTTCCTTCTCTTTGATTTCTGAGTTTGGATCTATGCTGGGGATTTTCTGTTGTAACCTTCTGCCTTCCGGCGGGTTACTGACTTCAAGACTTGAAATGTATTCCTCTGTTATACGGGCGGGCTCCCGATCTCAACAACAACTTTAGAAAATAAATGCCATTCCTCTCTTCAGGAGGGCTCCTGACTTCAACAACAGCTTCCAAAATAAACGCCACTCCTCTCTTCAGGCGGGCTTCTGACTTCAACCAACAACTTTTAAAATAAACGCCATTCCTCTCTTCAGGCGGGCTCCTGACTTCAACAATAACTTTGAAAATAAATCGCCATTCCTCTCTTCAGGCGGGCTCCTGACTTCAGCAACATCTTTGAAAATAAAACGCCATTCCTCTCTTCAGGCGGGATCTTGACTTCAACAACAACTTTGAAAATAAAACGCCATTCCTCTCTTCAGGCGGGCTCCTGACTTCAACAAAAACTTTGAAAATAAAACGTCATTCCTCTCTTCAGGCGGGCTCCTGACTTCAACAACAACTCTTAAAAATAAATCGCCATTCCTCTCTTCAGGCGGGCTCCTGACTTCAACAATAACTTCGAAAATAAACCGCCATTCCTCTCTTCAGGCGGGCTTCTGACTTCAATAATAACTTTGAAAATAAAATGCCATTCCTCTCTTCAGGCGGGCTCCTGACTTCAACCAACAACTTTTAAAATAAATCGCCATTCCTCTCTTCAGGCACGCTCCTGACTTCAACAATAACTTTGAAAATAAATCACCATTCCTCTCTTCAGGCAGGCTCCTGACTTCAGCAACATCTTTGAAAATAAAACGCCATTCCTCGCTTCAGGCGGGCTCCTGACTTCAACCAACAACTTAAAAATAAATCGCCATTCCTCTCTTCAGGCGGGCTCCTGACTTCAACCAACAACTTAAAAATAAATCGTCATTCCTCTCTTCAGGAGGGCTCCTGACTTCAACTTGAAACTTGAAATGTATTCCTCTGTTATACGGGCGGGCTCCCGACTTTAACTTGAAACTTCAAATTTATTCCTCTGTTATACGGGCGGGCTCCCGACTTCAACCAACAACTTTGAAAATAAACGCCATTCCTCTCTTCAAGAGGGCTCCTGACTTCAACAACAACTTTGAAAATAAAATGCCATTCCCCTCTTCAGGCGGGCTCCTGACTTCAACAACAACTCTTAAAAATAAATCGCCATTCCTCTCTTCAGGCGGGCTCCTGACTTTAACAATAACTTCGAAAATAAACCGCCATATCTCTCTTTAGGCGGGCTCCTGACTTCAACAATAACTTCGAAAATAAAACGCCATTCCTCTCTTCAGGCGGGCTCCTGACTTCAACCAACAACTTTTAAAATAAATCGCCATTCCTCTCTTCAGGCGGGCTCCTGACTTCAACCAACAACTTTTAAAATAAATCGTCATTCCTCTCTTCAGGCGGGCTCCTGACTTCAACCAATAACTTTTAAAATAAACGCCATTCCTCTCTTCAGGCAGGCTCCTGACTTCAACCAACAACTTAAAATAAATCGCCATTCCTCTCTTCAGGCGGGCTCCTGACTTCAACTTGAAACTTTAAATTTATTCCTCTGTTATACGGGCGGGCTCCCGACTTCAACCAACAACTTTTAAAATAAATGCCATTCCTCTCTTTAGGCGGGCTCCTGACTTCAACAACAAACTTCAAAAAATAAATCGCCATTTCTCTCTTCAGATGGGCTCCTGACTTCATTAACAACTTAAAATATAACAGCCTCCATTCTCCAGGTGGGCTTCGACTTCAACTTGAAATATATTACCTCCATTCTCCAGGCGGGCTCCTAACTTCAACAACTTTAAAACTGCACTCGTTGCCATTGTTCCCCCTTCCTCCCGAATCGTTTTCCTTCTCACTTGAATTATCTTCTTGTCATAACTGTTTCCCTTAAAACTCGTATTATCTTCCCTCTTAACTGCTGGGAATAACACTGCTGGGGAATTATTTACTTATCTGCCGGGGATAATACTGCTGGGGGAATCCCCTTTCTTCCCCTTCTTTTTTTTTTTTCAAAACTACTTCCTTCAAAACTTTTATTTTCTGTCAACACTATTGGGGATAAAAATATTATCAACTGGGGATAACGCCGTTGAGGATAACGCTGCTGGAGGATTTTTTTATTTTTATTTTTCGAAACTATGTTATCTTCCCCCTTCAAAAACTTGTGTTTCGTTCCTCTGAAAGCTGTTGGGGATAACCTTGCCGGGGAATTTTCATTCTTTCAAAATTGGTGCTTCATTTGCAAACTGTTGGGGATGACACAAGTTTTATCCTTTGTTTCTGTCCGCTGGGGATACAACTTCCTTCATCAAAACTTGTCATTCTCCTTCTTTCAACACTGCTGGGGATATCACTGGTTCCAAGCCTACTTCCCTTAAGACTTGTCTTATCTTCCTTCTTCCCCAAGTGGATACCTGATTTCCAGAAAATTTTCAAGATGAAAAAGAAAATTTTCTGCCCCAGTTTGATAATCCTACTTGTGTCATGCTTCTCTGCCATCAATGACATTTCCCGTCCCTGTTCACATCAAAGAAAAATTTGGTCAGTTTAAAACGTGGTGGTTGGTTGTGATGCTCCTGCTGGGGATGGTTCTCCTTTTCTCCTTCCCTGCTTTGCATTCCATTACACTATCGAAACTTGCTGGGGATGATATTCCCGCTGGTCTTAGAACGACTTGCCCTGCTTTGCGTCGTCTGGCCACCTTGAAACTTGGCTGATACCTTCTGACCTTCTCGAGGATTCCTTATTCACAAACCTCTCAACCATTGATCTCCCTCCACATTTCCTATGACAGCTGACTCTGCTTGAGGATCTTGCATGTTTTGCTGATAAACCCCTTTCTTCGTTCATCGGTGTTACTGAGAATACCTTTTCTGCGGAGGACATCCCTCTTCTTTTGGGGAATAGCTCAGGAACTGCATTTTCCCGACCCTTAAGTCTTATATGAATTTCCCAAATTACGTCCCTCGCTCTCCGTATTGTTCTTTCTTGATTTTTCCACTGGCCTTGGCCTTGTGGTCTATAACCTTTGATTTTTGCTGGGGGTATCCTTCTTGACACTGATCCATCCCTTTGTCAATCTCCTCTTACTGGGGAATGTCCTTCTTGATGCTGGCCTTGCGCTTGTTCCTTCCTGACTTATACCACTTGGATGTTCTAATCAGATCACGTCTTGCATAATTGGAAAGCTGATGGCAAATTTTGAAGTCATTTCTCACTTGCCTTGACCAAACAGACTCTGTTGGGGAATTTTTCGATGAAAAGGAGAAAGATAAAAGGAACAAAAATAAAAGTCAAAAGAAAAAAATGACTCTCTAAAAAAGGAAAACTATGAAAACTTAACGAGCGTGGATACCAACTCTAATGGTCAGGACATGCACATGTGGCCTATCCTCCATCGTTAATTGCCTTCACAATTTCTGTCTCGTGACTTCCATCTGATTCTTACCCTTTACTCGACTTGTAGGGCCCGAAGGGTTTTCACTATCAAGCTTCTCTCATTTTGGCTTTCTCCCAACTCACCGTCGCCTCAATGTGCCCGTGAAGGTTTTCACCAATAAGACTCTCTCATTTGTATTACTTTTCAGGTGGGGATTGGGGTGTTACTGATAATACTCTCTCATATTTCTTTTCTGTAGGGGACCGGAGTCTTTTCTGCTGGGGATCAGAGTCTTTTCTGTTGGGAATCAGAGTGTTACGTTCTGATAAGACTCTCTCATTTGTCTGACTTGGCCTCTTTAGAAGACTGATCAGAAGGTCTTTCTTTGGACCGTAATGTGGGATTTTGGATAGGCTAGAAAGAAAGGGTATTTAAAGGATAAAAAATACATCAATTTGGTTTAAAATTACAATCTTCAGAACTAGATTTATTTATAATAAACGCAACATTTTCCCCCAGTTTCTTGCTTGGGGATTTTTGACTTTTTGTTACACTATGATCGAGCTGTGAAGCACCTACGTATCCTCTTTGAGGAATCAGGTCAAACGTAGTTCCTAATTCCTCGTTGTTCTAATTTTGTTTTCTTCTTTGTTTTTCTTTTTTTCTTTTTTTCTTTTTTTTTCTTTATCTCTTCTGTTTTTGTTGTTTTCTTTTTTTTTCTCTTTCTTTTCTTTATCTTCCATGTTTGCGTTTCTAATTTTTTGCTACTGATTCCGAAGGAGGGGTATGAAAGAAATCAAATAAGGCTCAAAGGGGTAACGAAGGATAAAGTGTTTAGATAGCAGAACAAAATTCCTTCGTCATTCCAATCTTCAAAACATATCAAGTGCAAAAAACACGATTAGATTTCACCCTATCTTTAAAGCACTGTTGGGCAACACTCTCATTTTATTACCACGAATGACCCCCATGTCAACATGGCCAACTTGCCTTTAACGGTTTTCTTTTTACTTGCCCCAGTTTCACATGGTAGGGCTTTAAATGATCTCAAACTGTTCTTATTTCCTTTAAGTGTCCAAATCATCTTCCAATTGCTTCATGATAGGCCAAAATTATGTGCGCATGCCATGTCACTAGAGTTGACAGAAAAAGAACTATAGAAAGGAAAGACTTAAACCAAAGAAAATGACTAGAAATAATGGAAGACAGAGAATTGCATTAGACAGACGGAGAGAAGAGTTTGTACAAACAAAACAAAGCACAATAAACTGGGGTACAACCCTTTGAACAAACCTAGACAACACTAACTGAGACGCTACGATCAAAGGATCTAGACCAAAATAAAAGGATAGGAGAGTTTGAGTCACAAGACAATATCCGGATTACAACCCTGAAAATAACCCGGACAACAGAAATGACAACAAAATAAACCACCAAAGCTCCTCTCCGGCTAACCCAAAAATGGAGCGTCTTTCCAATCTCCAAGCACGACATCTTAGACACTGAGCTTTGCATTAATACTGCCAAGACCAACATCTGTTTCAACACCTTCAGCTTCAGTCAATACATCCCCAAGAGGACTCACATGCTCTTTATAATGTAGTCGATCACAATCAATCTTTCGTGAATCATTATTTCTACTTCTCTTTTCAACGAACGACAGCTCTCGATGTTGTGCCCCTGGACATTGGAGTGGTATGCACATTGTGTAGTAGGATCCAAGTTTCTTGCACGTCGGTCTAGAGTATATGCGGAGAGTGGCTCAATCAGGCCAGCATGCTTTAGCCTTTCAAACAAACTTGCATAAGATTCTCCGATAGGGGTGAGGGCCTTTTCTCGTTTCAGCAACCTCTCATTCCTAAATGCCTGATTTGTCTTAAAACCTAATCCAGGAGGCTTTCTCTATGCTCGAGGGGATGGATGGGCATTTTGTGGAGCTGGGTATTTGGAAAGTGAGGTATGATTTTGGGGGTCCTGTGGAGAGAAGTAGTGTTGGTGAGGGGAGTAGCATTGGGAAAATATAGCTGGGTGACGAGTGATGGAGCTACTCGGGTGGCTGGAAAAACTGTCATAAGCGGGTAGGTCTGGAGAGTACGGAGGATCATCCGTTATTGGTTAGGTGTTTGGGCAAGGACGGAGTCCAGGAAGCTAGGTGGTGGTGGGGGTGGCGCTTTCCCAGCCATCCATGCCCGATACATGTCTGCCACATGCTGTCTTAGCATTTTCACTTCTTCTGCGAACCCGTTGTTCTGTTCAACCAGCTATTTTTTAGCATCGGCACCAACCCACTCAGTTCTGAGGTTCTCTGCCATTGTCTCTTGACTTTGTGTAGTAGAGGAGAGTTACTTTAGAACCACAACTAACCACCTTTCTAGATATGAACACACCAAAATGAAGCCATCACGTTAGCATTAGGGCATTTGACAGATAGGTAAACACACATCAGGGATGCAATGCACCTAGGCAGTTAAACCTTTCTATCATGCATTTGCTTCAGTTACGTGCGTCATTCCGGCCTCCCAAACTTTCCTTTTTTTTCCTTTTTTTTCTTTCTATTTTTCCCTTTTTTCTTTTCTTTTTTAGTAGTGGTCGAATCTTATGTGGATTGCCTACGTATCATGTCCCCGCATGAATCAGACCGTGCATAGTTCAGGCAAATGAAAGGTAAACAATAATAAAACATTTTTTGGAATTTTCAATTTTCATAATAAAACAGACTGGGTTTCGAAGGTTTAAAGATGACCTACAAACTCAAAAATCAAATAACCCACCTATTCTAATCAAAAGAATTACAAACTCAAAAACAGACGGCCAGCTTCCTTTCCCTATTTGCCAATTTCAACCAAATGGCTATTTTTGCAAACGTGGCCCCTTCCCAATTTCTCGAGAATTTTGAGGTCGGGGAGGATCTATATTATGATACTTTTACAAACTTGTCCGTTATTTTATGAAAACAACCTTTCGACAATTGAAAGATACTCTAAGGCTATCTCGGCAAGAACGGTTTATGTTGACCAAAAATCCAAACGGCATTCACTTGCCTACTGACTCTTTTCCTTATTTTTCAAATTTAAAATAAAAACCCGGTTTTGCAAACACGGCCCTCCAGCACTTCGGTGATGAAGATTTTAAGGTTGTGCGGGCTATCCGATCAAAATCTAAAAATGACCCTAAACGTGGCTGTTTAAGCAAAGTCAACCTTCCGGCGTCCCTTTCGGGAATATTTGGCTATTTTCGATAAAACAGCATCACCCGACTTATTTATGATTCCCTTTTTTTTCGAAAAATAAAGGACCCGGTATTGTAAACACGGCCTTATAGCGCCTCGGGGACGAAGATTTAAAGGCTGTGTGGGTCAAAAATCAAAACCTGATCAAAAGTGGCCATTCATGCAAAGTCAGCCTTCCGGCGTCCCTTTCGGGAACATTCAGCTATTTTTGACACAAACGACATCACCCGACTTTGTTTATGACGAAAATTAAAACTTTGACATTTTGGCTATTAGGGTGGCCTACGTATCTCACATCCGGTGAGAATCAAACCAGCGTAGTTTGGGCAAGAAAATAAACTAAATTTGAAAACAAAATATTTTTCCAAGCAAAATTATTTTTTGAAGACTATTTTTCTTTTTCTTTTTTCTTTTTTTCAAATAATTGGCAACTAAAACGAACTATTTTTTTCATTTTAAAACACATAAACTATTTTTTTTAAAACCAAATTACATTTTTTTTATTGGCAAATAAAGCAGACTATTTTGAATATTTTTCTTCTTTTTTCAGTGGAAAATAAAACGACTATTTTGAAAAATAAAACTCTTTTTTTTTCTTCTCAAAATCCGGTAAAGTCTCGGCACTACTTGGACATTGGTATTTTCAAAACAGGTGGTTAACTCCCTTAACCTCTACACTGCTATTTTTTTTCCCAATATTCAAAAGTCGGTCAACATGCAATTCCAAAGCAAATAAATGCACAAGTAGCAAGTAAAAATGCATCAAGATGGTCTTTTTCATTTCGGGTACACATGTCTTAGATAGACCCAACACCTGTGTTGAGTCTCCAAATGACTGCCTCCCCCTCTATTTATAACCAAAGAACCTTATTATCTCTAGCTCATAGGAACACTTAAACTATTAGGAAAACATTCTGCCCATGATATTCCCTCAACAGCCCATTACTATGTGTCTAATTCATTTTTTAATTCAAAGTGTGTATGGGCAGTCTTTTAATTAATTCCATTAGGCATGGGCATATTATAGTATTCAATTACTCCCCCCATGCTATTATGTTTTGTCCCCCCCCCACTATTGATTAAAGAAATACATTTTAATGTTATACTAATACCTTATTGTCAGACCATTTAAACTAACTATTTCTTCAGGTTTTAACACCCCAAATTACCCCTGTGATTCACTGAAATTACTGTCCTACCTTAATCCCTTTAACCTATACTGCATCTTTCAACTACAGCCAATTCAATTCAAATTCAATTAACAGTTCAAGCTAGAACTCACATCAGATCAAATGGCATCAAAATAAGACAATGATTCAGGACAAAATCCTATAGAACTATTAAGGTCAGACCTGACTGACATAGACATAGGGGAATAGCTAACTATATTCCCAACTCTAAACTTAAACAAAATGAATGAAACACTGTGATATACACTGCACGAAAAACAAACTGAATTCATATACAATGATGAACAACAAAGAGAAGGAAAACAAACATCACACGAAAGTAAAGCAATTTGACCCAGTAATACCAGCAATCAACTACAAAAATAGCCATAGTTTATACAAGAACATTATGGACACTGACTTTTAAGATCAAACTAAAGAACAAACATACTCAATTGATTCAGCATATGGCAACCAACCACATGAGAAAAACTGGACTAGAAAAAGGTCCGAAAGAGAAGAGAGAAATAAATTTGAAAAGATGATGAAATGCAACGAAGCTTAAACAGATAATCAGCAACAAAAATAGAAAATAAAAAGAAGTAAAATACCTCGAAATCTCAGACTAGATTCCACTCTGTTCCCATCAAAACTTCAACTTGAACTTTTTAAGGTCCAAACGGACTTTAATCGAGTGTTCTGGGCTGAAAACACTTGACTAAAGTCGGTTAAGAACCTCAAATTTCCCCTTTTACTCGGGCAGGTTCCAGGTCTTAGCTCTCTAGGTCTTGCCCAACTGATTTAGCATTTGGCAAATTCCAGCTCGGTTCGAGCTGAAACATCATGGGATTTGGGGCGAGGATAGTCTAGAGGCTCAGGGGTGTGACTTGGGGAGGGTTTAGGTTCAGCGCCACCACCAAAAGATCTTGTGGCGGCGCTAGGGTTCATGTCTTCAAACTGATATTCGAAGGGTTCTAGGGAGATTCGAGGAAAACTAGGGCTAGGTATGGTCATAGGAGAAGGAGGGGGACCTAGGGTGTTAACTTGGTGGTGATTGGCCGAATTAGGGTTTTTGACTGATCCTTCGATTGAAGATTCGAAGTCGTTGGCTGGGATTCGAAGGATAAGGTTCAGGGTTTTGAAACGGCGAGGTTGAGGTGAATAAGTGGTGTAAATTTGGGAGTCATTGGGCCACCGGAACCGCCGTGAGGCGATTTCTGGTGGGCGGAGCACGGTGGGGGAAGGCGGAGGTTCGATAGTGTCACGCCTCCTTTTGGCGCTACCGCACCCCGCGAAGGGCGTGGTAAAGGGAGTTTTTCCAATTAAAGTACAATCGAAACGGGATTCATTTATTAAGAGATTCAGAGTTGCCACTTGGGAGTTTTATGGTGTCCCAAGTCACCGGTTTGAATCCCGAATCGAGGAAAGGTTTGACTCTGTTTAACAGTACACGAACTAGAAATTCGAGTAAGGAATTTTGTTAACCCGGGAGAAGGTGTTAGGCATTCCCTGGTTCTAGCACGGTCGCTCAACTATCGTATTTGGCTTAATAATCTGATTTATAACATGCTTTAACTTATGTGAAAATTTTAACCTTTAACCGCTTTTAATATTATTATTATTATTATTATTTTAACAAAGAATTGCAACGTTGTGAAAATGTATCTCGAACCACGTCACATCAATATACCTGTGGTTATCGACACATTTCAACTCCGTTGAGATTTGGATTTGGGTCACATAAATGTGCACCCAAGTTTAAGAAAGTAAATTATTAAAGGCGCGCCTAAAGCGACTATCGTATCATTATTTTGGGCAAGGCCGCGAAATTTTGCTAAACGGTCCATCCCGAAGTCTAAGTAAAAACGCATACAGAGGGCCCCGCAGCTAGGTATTTTTGTTTGTCGAGGCTCGTCTCATTCATTATTTTTAAAAGAATTACAACGTCATGGAAATGCATCTCAAACCACGTCACAATCAATGTACCTGTGATTATCGACACATTTCGACTTCATTGAGATTTGAATTTGGGTCACATAAATGTACACCCGAGTTTAGGAAGGTAATGTTATTTAAAATATGCGCCTAAAGAGTCTAACGCGTTATTATTTTGGGGAAGGCCGTGCAATTCACTAAACGGCCCATCTCGAGGTCTAAATATTTTTAATATATATACATTTATGAGGGCCCCACAGCTTGTGTGTTCTATTTGGCGAGGCTCATCTCGTTTATTTTAAAAGGATCGCCCTAAAGTGACTACATTTTTTATTTTGTTCGTCTCTAAAAATGAAAGAAGAAAAAGTCCTAATTGATTTACATGCTTGACAAGCTTGGGCCTCTTATTAGTTATTAGATTAATGTGAACGGAAATTGCACTTGAGCTTGCATAAGGGAGATTGTTTCGTGCCTTATTCTACAAGCGAATATTACTAAAGCTGAAATTATAAATAGCATGCGAGTTTGACAAAATATTAGAACAAACTAACCATTCTCTAATTGGTTTAAACTAACAGTTTTAGATGAGTGGGGCCACCGAAATTAACTACTAGAAGATGTTATCAAACTGGATTCAAATACTGGCCTATATACTGCCCAATGGAATTAGCTTCTTGGTAGAGTTAACTAAATGATTAAAGCTACATTGCACCAGGAAGAATGACTAACACTAATCCATTAGGATACACAGACCTAAAGTCTGCCTTAAATACAAACAAACACTAACTACAGCTGGTAACTACATCCTAATAGTTCTTTATAATTATAACTTCAATTAATCCAAATTAAACTGAGTACAGTCCAGCTATACAAAGCTAGCAGAAATTTACATAACAGTAGTATAAGAAATGTTCTAAAATACAATAATGTAAAGAAGAAAAGTTAAATCAAAACTTCAAACTTCCACTTTTTATATGTATTCATGCTTCTACATTTTTCAGCTTACAATAGCCAGTGTTACAGTCGTGTACCTGGTATTGGAAACAAGAGAAGAGGAAGATGAGAATCAGCAGCAGTAGTAACAATACAGCACAGCAACAACCTGCAAAGCAGTAATGCAATAACCCAGTAATAGATTTGGAAACCAGCAGGACAAATTCCAGCAACAACCAGTGGAACAATAACCAAATAACCAACCAAACTCAGGAAACAAACCAAATGAAACCCCAGAAATACCAACAGCAATCACAGGCAGAAACAGAGTGAACCAACAATGCGATAGGACAATAGATT
>MU748683.1:0-14613 GCA_026770625.1 Nicotiana glauca
AGGTAACATGTTGAAAATGACTAAAGGTACATTTGAAAACAACATAAAAACAAGAAAACAGGTCAAAGTCTCTATGGTACTATTCAGTCTTTTCCTTCTTATGCCATTCAATTTAGAAGGTAACATGTTGTATGTATTAACAAAACAGTACATAGGTTGTACTGAAACCATATATACAAGTGAGCAAGAGAGAGTAAACCAGTCTACAGTTCTAACGGGAGCCTAATATGTCTAAGATAGAGTATCCTGTGGGTAAATCTAGTTGCACCAAAAACAAAAAAGCTTAAAAAGCAGTTACCCAGAATAATTTAAGATGTAACAATATCCAAAGAAGATATCAGAGACACAACGCTTGGATTTTGTCCAACCATTGAGATTCCTTGTATACTATTGAACTAATAAATGATTAATGCTTCAAAGACTCAGTTTCTATACCCTCCTCGCCTTTCTCTTCAATCCTTTCATGAGGACTATAAACAACTTCAATAGCTGGGCAATGACAGAACTTTCTCTGCAATTTTGAGCTACACGTTTGTAAAATTAAGCCACTTCTATGTTTACTTTGTTCTGCCTACTATCCTACAAATTCAAACTAAAACATTTCCAAAAAGATGACATAGGATGTCCTACTTTAAAGGCACAGAGAGAACAGGATCAGGTCAAATAGAGACCTTATAACATGACCAATGAATTCTTTGAAAATCTCTGTTTGACACTCATTGTGCCAAAGCCAAAGAGCAAGCACCAACTTCAGAAAGCAACATTCTATAGACAAACAAGGAAGGAAACACCATGAATCATGTTTTAAATTTTTCGACAAATCCTTACTCTAAATCTAACTACAATTCAAGGAAGCTAACATCCATAATGCATCTCAAAAATGAGTATCAAGTTGTGAAATACACAAACTATAAACAAATTGTTGTTGATCATAAGTTCTTGATCATTATGATTGTCCCTAGAGTATGACAGTTTCCCACAGTTAAATGAAATGTCTCTAAGTTCCTATCAATTTTAAAATGAGTCAGTAGCTCCATGTGTCGTAGCATTGTGCACATTATAGACTGTGCTCTCATACTGATTGTACAAAAAGAACAAAATGTTAACAGAGGGATAATAAATACCATACGCTCAAATACCGTGCTCTCAATAGAACAAATGCATTAGTGTAGTGTAAGTGAAGATCATTTTCTACACAGAAAGACACACGTGATTTTGACAAATAGAACAACTTAATCAAAGTGAAATTTTGGATGCGGTGAGAGGCTCTTGGCGCTGCTTTATAATTCCGAAGCAATTTTTTGTAGAATGATAGCTCATCATTCTGTTTACAAAAATGATAAAGAGCACACGTACGTTCAAACACTGTATGCTCAATTGGATTAAACTATACCATTTATTAGGCCGCGATAGAAACAAATATTCTATAATTATTTGCATCACATAAATAAAGCCCCTACACACTCTTTATCCTCTAGATTTACAAGATTTATCCACAAAGAGGCTATATTATACTGCAAGAGAGCAAGATAGCTAAACTATACTACAAAATATCAGCCGGTTAATATGCACTAAGATGTTACTGAACAGCACCAACACTTTTGAACATGGACACATCAAGATGTTATAAAATTTATAGATTGTGTAAGGTCCTTGTCTTATGACTAAAAGAATCATCAACCCCAACAAATCAAAGAAGAAGAAGAAGAAGAAAAAAGAAGAGACAAAAAGGAAATAGAAGGATCTTACCTATACCCTCGCAGCACGCGGCTCAACCCATTCTTTTGTCCCATCCTTTTTCTTTTTCAAATGCTTGTCCTCAAAGACCTCAGCATAAGTCACAAGTCTCCCTTTTTCCTTTTCCTGCAAATCCCCTGGTTTACACGTGTGTTACTTTAACGATCCTTAGCCACCTGGTTTACACGTGTGTTACTTTAAAGCTAACACTCCTTAGATTTCCTGACACTGGACAAAGAGTTCTTTCCCAGTAAGTCTAGACTTGGGACTAAAGAAGACCATTTTCGTTGTGACATGAATGTGACATGAAGATTTCCTGACACTGGACTAATTGGTCAGTTTGTTGGAGAGAGATAAATGACGCAATTATTTATGGAGTTCAATGAGTCATGCCTGAAGTATCAAGCTTGCTCTATGTTGCTGGTGTAAACAGATATTTTCTAATGGCAGCAGACAGTTGTGGAATGCTGTTCCTAATTGCATATTCTGGACTACTTGGTCAGTTTGTTGTATCAGTAGCTTAATACAATCACTTATTCTCACAGTTAAATGACACTTAGAGAATAGTTTTAAGCAATTATTTGACACTGCCATCATATAGAAATTAAATATGAACTTCCTCCAATATAAAATAGAGAAGCACAGAAAGAATCGACCGACTATAGAAGCACATAAAATTACATCCAACATGGTATTTCTGTTTTCAGCTCCAATATGAGAATTCAAATAGAGCTTTCAGAAGATATGCAAAAACTTACAAGAAAGCAGGATAAGATATCAAAGTTACAGCTCTAACACTATAGATACCTTTTGGGGACAGAAGCAAAGAACCACTATGGCATATCGCAGGCAGCATAATAGTAAGGCAAAAAGTCCACTGTAAGATGTACACAATGGGCAGCTAAAAGTACAAGTCGATGAAGAAACAAAGAAAATAATATGGCCAGTTGAATAGAATTATTGTTCCAAAGTCCAAATACTATGTCTACTTAATTCTATGGAAAATAGCAATAGAAGAATCAACTAATTAAGCAAAATTACCTTGTAATTCTCTTCCGAAAGAAAATTGTATATTCCTACCACTGTTGGAGCAAATGGGTTCTGCTTTCCACTGCTGAAAATCCAATAAAACTGAACTATATAAGCAACAAAACAGTCAGCAAATAAAGGGACTTTCTAATCTGTAACTAGTAACTATCACATTCCTTTTTACAGTCGTACTTTCACATACTCAATCAGGTTTAAGTTCAAATTTGATTTAGAAAGATTTATAGTTGCAGGAGATGAGATGTCTGAAAGTAGAATGGTTCATCTCAGGTTAGAAATTAACGAAAAAAGTAATATGCAAGGGTTATTTTGCGGCAAAATGAATTGCCTGTTAAGTCATCTTCTCAACAATAACATATTAATTTTATTTAAAGCAAACTCTCCATGCATAGCATCTACTATTACATAACAAAGGTCTTCCAGTAGGTAATCCAATGAGAATTTACCTTTCTGTAAGTTTTTAACACTTCAAGAGGGCGAGCAATCGTTTCAATCCTAGTTTAATCCATAATATTGTATAAGTGATTGTATGTGTAATCTAGTTAAAGAAAAAAAGAGCAACTTCATTGCTAAATTAATGCTTGTTTACATTTAAAACAAATGTTCCTTTTTACTCTCCTTCCAGATTCTCAACTAAAAAAGAAGACGACGATACAAATTCCTTTTCTATACTAGTCATTGAGCTATTTTTTATGAAACCTTCATATATATGCCCCAGTACAGTGGATAATGTAGGCAATTCATAAAACTCGGGGCTAAGAACCACAGGCAGCCTATTGTTGACAGAGGCGGAACAAATAGACAACAACTTAACAACTCAAAAACACGGAACAAAACAAGAAAAACCACAAATAAATGAAGCATGAGGGATTTGATCAAACATACCTCGAATTTCAGCAAAGTAATTGGGTTCTACGACCTCAAAAGAGAAACCCCTAAATTTGCAACTGATGAAAAAATGGATTTGAGAAGCCCCGAATTCAACCGACGGATTTGAGATATAAAAATAAAAATAAAAACTTAGTGAGTGATTAGTGATTTACCTGGGACGAGAGATTGAAGATGGTCGAGCAGAGAGGGAGAGGCGGTCGAGCAGAGAGAGATAATGAAATTGAAAAAAATAGGGTTTTGTTGTGAAATATTAAATTAATATTACTGACCATCTTAGTCGCAAACTCACTTAATATTCTTTTATCATTTTTTATTTTAGTTTTGCGACCGAAATAGTCGCTTGGCGGGTAGCCTGATATTTTTAATTTTTTAATGTCTGACTGAATCGGTCGCAAAAGTAAAGGCGGGAAATTGGTGCGCTATTTTTCCACTGCCTTTGTCAGAATAATAGTCGATTTTTCTTTTTCAAAATAAGTAATAAAAATTCAATTTTTTTCCGACCACTGCGGTCGCAAAAGCAGTCCCATTAGCGACTACTTCATTTCGGTCAAAAAATTCGGTCACAAACTGATGTTTTTCTAGTAGTGTACCTTGAGTACCTACTGAACTTTGATGCACAAGGCTGGTAATTTCACACTTGAACTTGTTCAAATGTTGATTTGATTGGGTGCCTGGTATTGGCCAAGGGCCCCAATGGGCCCTCAGGGAGCTTTGTCGTACCCAAATCTTGGTAAAAGGCTGTGAAACTCGGAAGAAGTGAGGTTGGAGATTTCGAGCCCGGTTGAAGGCTCCCTATAGAATAACTTCTTATTTTTTCACTACTGTAATTTAATTATCTTGGTTTGTAATAATTTGTAACGAATGATTGGGGTTTATAGTGAAATGGGGGGAGGGGGGACTATGCATGCTTAGTTTAAGGGTTATGGGTAGAAAGCAAGCTTGTAGGCTTTATTTGTTTGTGCAATAGACATCCTGCATAGGACATGCATCTCACACGATTAGAAATCCTATTTTTGGCTCTTTTACTTTCAGTTTGTTATTATAATCACTTCGTAATCACAATTAGTTAATAACCAACGAACTACTGTTATAAAGATTGCTGCTGCATCCTCACTAGCATTTAGATATCATGTTTTAGGACCTTTATGTGCATTAGATATCATGTACTTAGGATTTTATCCCATCTGAGTTGCAATCATTTGAACGCCCACTAGTTTTTTTTTTAATTTAACAACATAAGTCTGGCTAACAGTTTCTCTTAAAAACTGGAAATCAAATATGCATGTTCACTTCCCTTTTGCAATCAGGCAATGTATATGACGCCTAGGCAAGACTTAGGACCTAATAAATCGATTAATCATATTTTCACCTGTTTTAGACTATCCAACCTCTTTTAACTGTCTGAACTTATTTCTCATTTTCGCTTCTCTGAAGTCCGTTTTGTTTCCCTACTAAACTTCTATCCTATTTGTTTTAGATAATCACATAATCTTGCATCTGTTCTGTTATGTTTTCTACTGGGTAACCTCTCCTAGTCAAAATCGTGCTATTTTTACTTATAGAGTACTGCATCTTTAACACTTCTACTGTATATTTTCAAAGTGTGTCTCAAAGTGTTCTTTAATAATTCCTAAATCGCCATATACTTACCGCCATTTCTTTTACGATTCTAAAATTTCGATCAAATTTTCTGCTTTCTGCCAAAACCTATCTTCAATATTCCTGTTTTAGAACTCTCATTTTAGACCTTAAATGTGACTGAGATGTGCTAATTATATGCTATCTATGGAGGGTTTCTTGAGCCTTTTATTTGCTTTTTGATTCCTTTACGTGAAGTCCTATCGGTTATATATGTCGTCTAGTATTTTAACCTTTAAACCTAAGGGTTCAGCCTAGTCCTTGCCTTATAGGAATAAGTGGTCCTAAATACCCTCTAGGACTTATAGGACGGGACGGGTAATAGCACGCAATAAGTACTCGTGACCAATCCACACGTTTAAATACCTTAACGGGGTGGGAAGGGTAGAATATGGATATGATGACCGGTGCGCTAATATCTCGTGCGACCCCTCTTTTGAGGAGTGATTGCTGGGTATTGCATTGATGTGATCCATATTTTGTATAAACCTAGGACCCCCTTTATTTTCCTTTCATTTGCAGTGTCTTCTTTAATTCTGTTCCTCAAATTAATTCCTTTTTTTTCTTCTAAAAACTGTCTCTTTCTGTCTTCTTTACCCTTTTCAAACTTGAAACTTATTCGTGATTCTTATGTGCAAAGTTTTACTTGTTTTCTCTCACTTCCTTTTAAAGTCACAATTAAAGCATGGTCGGGAACCACACTAGTGGATCTTGAGGGGAGCCTAACACCTTCCCCTCGAGATAATCTCAAGCCCTTACCCGAACTCTAATTTTCTTTCAAAATTGCTTCTTCTCTTTAAAGTGTCCTAATGCACTATAATCATTAGGTGGCGACTCTTCAAACTCCATAACCCTATTCCTCAAAAGGGAATAAGAGTTGTTTTGTCCATAATGTCGTAAACCCGATTTTTTTCTTTTTAAAGAAGGGGGGAAAAAGGGGGGCGTCGACAAGACGAATTACTGAAAATTTGAGTGGCCATCCATTAAAGAACCTGAAGATTCTTACAAATGACGAATTTTCTTGTGATGCTTGTTATCAAGGCAAAAATGATCACTAGACCATCACCAATGAAGGGTGGCATTGAATCCCCTGCCTTTTTAGAGCGTATGCATGGGGATATATGTGGACCTATTCATCCACCAAGTGGATTTTTTAGATATTTTATGGTCCCAATAGATGCATCTTCAAGATGGTCTCATGTGTGCCTACTATCATCTCGCAACCTGGCGTTTGTAAAGCTATTAGCCCAAATAATTCGATTAAGGGAACAATTCCCAGATTGTCCTATAAAGGCTATTCGCCTTGATAATGCTGGAGAATTCTCATCTCAAGCTTTTGATTATTATTGTCTATCAGTTGGGATAAATGTTGAACATCATGTAGCTTATGTTCATACTTAAAATGGCCTTGCAGAGTCATTTATTAAACGCCTACAACTGATAGCAAGACCACTACTTATGAAAAAAAAATTGTCCACTACTGTTTGGGGACATGCTATCTTGCATGCAATATCACTTATCCGTCTCAGACCGATACATTATAACAAATATTCTTCGTCACAATTAGTTTTTGGTCATGAAACAAATATTGCCCATCTACGAATTTTTGGATGTGCTGTATATGTGCCAGTAGCACCACCACAACGCAGTAAGATGGGACCATAGAGAAGGATAGGAATATATGTTGGGTTTGAATCACTCTCTATTATTCGCTATCTTGAACCATTGACATGAGATTTATTTACTGCTCGATTTGCAGATTGTCAGTTTGATAAAACAAATTTCCCACAATTAGGGGGAGAGAATAAGGAAATCAAAAGAGAAATTGTGTGAAAAGTTTCATCATTATCTCACTTTGATCCACGTAACCCTATATGTAATCAGGAGGTCCAGAAGATCATCCATTTACAGAATATAGCAAATCAAATGCCAGACGCATTTACCGATTTGAAAAGGATAACTAAGTCACATATCCCTGCAGAAAATGTGCCTATCCAAATTGATGTCCCAGTAGCACCATCTACTAGCATGAGAGCTAGTGAACCTAAAGCACGCCTGAAGCGTGGTAGGCCTTTAGGTTCTAAGGATCGAAATCCTCAAAAAAGAAAATCGTCAAATGATCAAAATGATATTATGAAGGGATCTCCTGAAGAGACCCAAGATCTGATTAGTTATGATTCCTAAAGAAATCAATGAACCCAAAGCTGATATAAGTGAGGATCTTTTAATAAGTTCGATCGGTAATGGGATTAATTTAAATCGATCTGAAATAGTGGTGGATAATATTTTTGCATATAATGTTGCACTTAATATTATGCAATATAGTGAGGATCTTGAACCTGGATTTGTCGAAGAATGTCGACAAAGATCTGATTGGCCAAAATGGCAAGAGGCAATTTAATCGGAATTGAAGTCACTTGCTAAAAGAGAGGTATTTGGACCAGTAATCCAAACACATGCTGGTATAAAACCAGTTGGTCATATATGAGTTTTTGTGCGAAAAAGGAATGATAAAAATGAAGTTGAAAGATACAAAGCTCGCCTTGTTGCACAAGGATTCTCACAACGACCTGGAGTCAATTTTGATGAAACATATTCACCTGTTATGGATGCCATAACATTTCGATATCTCATCAGTTTAGCACTACATGAAAAGATTGAAATACATCTAATGGATGTAGTTATAGCTTATCTGTACGGTTCACTTGATACTGAAATTTATATGAAAATCCCTGAAGGATTTAAAATGCCTAAAGCAAATTCAAAATCTCAAGAAATGTATTCAATTAGACTACAAAGATCTTTGTAAGGTTTAAAGCAGTCTGGGTGCATGTGGTATAATCGCCTTATTGAATATTTGCTGAAAGAAGATTACATAAATGATGTTATTAGTCCATGTATTTTTATAAAGAAAATAGCATCAGAATTTGTTATACTTGCTGTTTATGTTGATGACATAAATCTTGTTGAACTCCAGAAGAGCTCCTCTTAAGAAAGAATTTGAGATGAAAGATCTTGGAAAGACAAAACTTTGTCTTGGTCTGCAAATTGAACATTTAGCATATGGTATCTTTATCCATCAATATGCATATACAGAAAGGATATTAAAACGCTTTTGCATGGACAAAACGCACCCATTGAATACACCAATAATTGTTCGATCACTTGAAGTGAATAAGGATTTGTTCCGACCTCCAGAAGGATGAGGAACTACTTAGTGCAATTGGTGCACTAATGTATCTTGCTAATGCTACAAGGCCTGGCATAGCATTTGCTATTAATTTACTAGCAAGATCCAGTTCTTCTCCTATACGAAGATACTGGAACGGGATTAAGCATATATTGCGATATTTAAAGAGAACTCTTGATATGAGTTTGTTTTATGCTAACAAAGATAGTGCATATCTTGTTGGTTATGCATAAGCATGTTATTTATTTAATCCTCATAAAACTCGATCTCAAACCGGGTACGTGTTTACATATGCAGGTACTGTCATATCATGGCGTTCCACAAAGCAATCTATTATTTTTACTTCTTCAAATCATGATGAGATAATAGCTATTCATGAAGCAAGTAGAGAATGCGTATGGTTGAGAACAATAATTCATTTTATTAGAGAAAAATGTGATTTGGAATGTGAGAAAAGACCCATAATTTTATACGAAGACAATGATGCGTGCATAGCCCAATTGAAGGGGGGATTCATAAAAGGAGACAGAACGAAGTACATTTCACCAAAATTATTCTACACACACGACTTTCAGAAAAATGGTGATATTGATGTGCAACAAATCCATTCAAGTGATAATCCAGCAGATTTATTCACTAAATCTTTGCCATCTTCAACATTTGAGAAGATGGTATACAAAATTGGAATGCGGAAACTCAAATATTTGAAACAAGGTTTTCATGAGGGGGAGTAAAATATGCGATGCACTCTTTTTTCGTTACTATGGTTTTTTCCAATGGGATTTTCCTTATAAAATTTTTAATGAGGCACCTAACAATGCGTATTACTAAATATGTGCACTTTTTTTCCTTCACTGGGATTTTTTTCCCACGTGGTTTTTTCTAGTAAGGTTTTAATGAGGCACATTATCTTTTAATGAACATCCAAGGGGGAGTGTTATAAACATATTATATTATAAATGTTCATAAGCTTCCTGGAGAAGCTTATCCATATGGGACTCCGCCGTTAATATGTTTATCTATTAAGTACTCTATTGGAAATAAGCATCATGAAGAAGCTTATCACTTCGGTACCCGGTTATGGATAAACATTACCCCCAGTAGAAGATTATCCATATCTAGTATAATGAGCTTATCCTTTCGATACCCGATTATGGATAAACATTACCCCGATAGAAGATTATTCATATCTGGTATAATGAGCTTATCCTTCAGTACTCCGTTATGGATAAATATTACTCTCAGTATAAGATTATCCATATTTGGTACAGTAGCAGCTTACACAGCAGCTTGTAGCACCTTAAATAACAACTTGCAGTAACAACTTACACAACAACTTGTAGCAGCTTACACATCAGCTTGCAGTAGCAGTTTGTAGCAGCTTACAAAACACCTTCCTTTCTTCTATAAATAGAAGAGATATCAGTTCATTATGTACATCAATTTGAATTCGAATAATATATCAGTTTCTCTCTATACTTGTCTTTAGTTTGCGGTCTTTATTTTATAACAAAAAACAAATAAGATGGTGGTTCTCCTACTATTTTTTTGGGAGACTATGGTTGAAATTTTAGCAAAACAAACAAGTTTCTTCCTATTTGTTTGCTGTTTCATGGACAATATCACTCCGTATATGTACGGGCAGAAAGTAATATATTCCTACATGTTTATATGTTAAGATTCGTAGGTTACATGATCACTTTCTTATAAAGTGTTATTGAAATACGTAAATCTATTTGTTCTTTCGTGTTTAAAATTTATTAAATTCTTATATCTTTTTCGAATTTGAAGTGGTATTTCGATAATATAAAATTAAATAGAACATATCATTTATTAGGTCTCACATTGATTTCTTATGTTTAATTATTAAATTCGTTTAACCTTACAAATATACATCAACGAAAAAATTCTCCCATAAAAATATTTTAATAGATCATATGTTTGTCAATTTTTTTAATTTTTACTAAATATATATTTACTTATAAGAAATTTAACAAAGTAAGATTGAAATAATATTCATGTAACAAAAAAAATCCGAAAAACCCGACAAAACAAAACCAATCCAAATCAATATAGTTTGTTTGGTTTGATTTTAATAATAACCGAATAAATCCAGTCCATATACACCCCTAATTAAGACCATTTATCTATTTTCATTAAATATGTGGATTTGTTGGGAAGTTGTTTCAGCTAATGTTTTTTTTTGGTGAGCTAAAAACATTATTAAAAATGAATTCATATGCCCACGTTGCGTTGCTTGCAAAATTCTTTGCATCTTCTCCAGTCATCTGCCTACCTAATACAATATGAAGGACAGTGATGAAGCATTTGCTCACTAATAATGTTCTCAATGTATCTCTGGTAAGTTCCTCTAATTACACATTTCTTGGCTAAAATATGTTGCTGAAAAAACCAGCGTATATATAAGGGAAAAGAAAGAGGTATACTTTTAAAAATACAAGAGAAACATTCACATATGATATAATTAATATTCTGTTGACCAACTAATTAAACTCATATCATAGTACGTAGAACCTAACTATTTTCTTTACCAATTTCAAAAATTAGGACAACCACATTTTACCTCATATAACTAAATGCAAAACCAATACTAGAAGCACAGAAATCACCAAGAATAAACCAGCATACCACTATAAGGATCGTGGTAACATAAAAGCTTGAGTAGCTATATATATAATTATATGCTTACTTAGTTAATCTGCATATCAAAGATAGAGAAGCGTCCAAGTTAATTTGGTCAAAGTTGGGTTCTTTCAAGTAAAAAAAATTAGATGGTTGTTTTATTCAAAACTCCAATTGTGACATCCCTTCTCTCCTACTTCACACCTCGGAACGCACCCTTCTTATAGAGATAAACGCGCTTTAACATTTCCTTAATCCGAAATGGCTGGGGAGAGGAAAGGTTCTTTTCTTGAGGGTACTCCCGGGAACAGATCCAGTGGAGATTGGGCGGGGCATGTAGCTCAGAGGATTAGAGCACGTGGCTACGAACTACGGTGTCGGGGGTTTGAATCCCTCCTCGCCGACAATCAGCCCAAAAGGGAAGTACCTTTTCCTATGGCGGTTGGAAAATCATGATCGGGATAGCGAACCAAAGCTAAACTTGGGTGTGAGTCTTTTGTCGAAATGGAATGACTGTTCTTTTTGTCTTTTTATTTATTATTTATCGTGAATGGGGAATCATTGCACATAGATAACGTAAAGAGTTATATCTCATGATCTGAGTAGTTCGACTAGACAAACTAGTTTGGTTCCATAATTGAGGTGTAGGTTCGATTTTTCTTAAACACCACTAGGGATCCTTTAATGATATTGTTAATTTTGTGGGATTAAAAATGATGAGAATTCTCCATCTATAGGGAATATTTGAGATTTAAAAAGTTTGTAAGGTTCTATATCAACATTTTAAAGAATAAGCGGACCTATTTGCATTTAATACTGCTTTGCTTCGACGCTGTGAAGAAAAAGGATAGTGCTTTAGGGTTTAGCGTATTACAGAGAGAAGCAAAGATGGGAGGGAAAGGGAAAAAGAGAAGAGAGAAGAATTACAGAGCAGCTCATGGAGGCACCACTAGGCTCCCTCCCCCACCCACCCCCTCCTCCCTTGATGCTCTTCCCTCTAAGCTCCGTCAAATTATGGCCTTTTCAGGTACACAATAATACAGTACATTCCCTTTTCTCTATGTTCTTGCTCGTGAAGTTCTAATACATGTATTTGGAGGAAATTAATAGTTTTTTTAGTTTTTAATATTTAATTCGAAATGGGTTTTTCATATTTATGATTTTAGGTGCTGGGAAAGCTTCATCAAATAATGCAGATAGGAAGAAAGGAGACGGTGGCGGCAGTGCTAACGGGAAGGTAAAGTTTGGATCTTTAAGCTGGGACTCCTCTTATTACTTGTCTTCATGGAGATAAATGTTGTTCTGTAGGTTGGTTGTACAATTTGGTTTTAATCCTGAGTTTGGAGTTATTCTAGTCTTCTAGTTGTAGGCAGTGTTATCTTCAGAGAATCTATAATTTGCCTTAAAAAGACAATCTTGCAAGCAAAGGCGGACACATGATTTGAAAGTCAGGGGTTTACTTTTGGATTCAACCAAAATTTGCTTTGTATGTGGCATGCCCACTACTGATATATCATTATTTTCTAAAGACATATACTTGTATACATGGAGTTTTTGTCGAACTTCAAGTGTGCCGGTGACCCCCTCTCGGTATAGCATATGTCCGCCTCTGCTTGCAAGTGTAGTTTATTAACATTAATATGCTTGGAAGACTCAGAACTGTTCAGTGATAGGTTTAATAGATTTATGATCAGCTCAAGCGTGCAGTCAAGCTTCAAAGCATCATGTTCAATCAAGCCCAAGTTAAGTCAAGGCTCGGTCCCTAGCAATTTTGTTTACTCTCTTGCTCTCCTAGTTATTCTGTCTCCAACACTTGTCTTTGTCTATGAGCTAAAGACTGCGAGATGGATTTTTCAGCCTCCCTTCTGTAGGAAAAATAAAAAAAGGTGCTACATAGCTATTACATGGCTCAGAAGAGCTTAATATGTACCAAAGCATAGCCAAGTAAATGTGCTTATATTTTTTTCTGAACAAAATACAATCTTTATTTATTTCTGAAATAATCAATTGGATGCTATCATACTTTTGTTTAAGATTCCTACTTGCTATAAATCTTGTTTGGGGGGCCTTGCCTTGTTACATCAAAGAATAATTAACTTTATCACCCATACATCTGGCTATTTGGTGGACTGTCTGGCTCGAAAGAAACAACAGAATTTTTGAAGGAAAAAAGAGAAACATACACAGCCTTAAACAGAGATGTATTTTTCTCTTAGCTTTTTGGTGCAATCTAGTTAGACATGATTTAGATGGAATGCTAGACACAATAGAGGAATTGCGCAACCTGTAATAATATGTGTTGCGCTGGCTTAGAGCAGAAATATATAAAATCTCTAGTTATTTATCAAAAACACAAAAAAAATATCATCAAAATAAATTCGATTTCAACGTATCAAAAAAATAAAAAATAAAAGGTCTACTTGATATGTCAAGTATTTGCTATTAGTCTCCATTTTGGCCAAAACAAAAGCCAATACATCTGTATCCTAATTTCTAAGTTTGTCGCACCTTTCCATTGTGATTGATCTTTTCAGTCTCTTGTTCCATTTATGGTCTTTCGTCATTATCGATTTGTATACGCGCTCTTTCTTGTCCCGAGTAACTTACATATTGTTGTGAATCATTAGTAAAAGAAATTCCTGAATTCTCTCTCCTTTCCTCCTGTTTTTTCTTCTAAGACCATTACTGTTTTTTTCTAGCATTTTCCCCCCTATATGCGAATTTGGTATGTGTGTTACATTAGGTGTTGAAAATTCGGACTTTTATGTGTCCCTGAACAGGGACTACATTCAGAAGATCGAATTCAAGCTAAAAATGCGGGTACCAAAAGGAAAGATGATGAAAGCAATTTGAGTGGTGTCGGAGATAACGCACATCAGAAGCGAAATAAAAAGAGAAAAAGGAAGGAAGTGAAGGACCTTCGGTTTGAAACGGCTGAACCGGGTGTTACTAGTTCAAAGAGAAAGGAGAGAAAAAAACAGTAAGAACTAATGCCTCAGTGGAAGATCTCTCTTTTAGTTTCCTGCCTTAAAGATAGTGACATTTACTTGAGATAAACTTTTCTATTACAGCCCAGGTGAGCTGAAGTAGAGGCAGAGCCATTCTTTTTCTATTGTTAGTAGAGGCAGAGTCTTGTTCGTTTATGTCATCTTAAATATATATGCTACGTGTCTTGTTAACAGAACAACTAAACCAGCTCTATTTCATGAGGGGAGCGGGGTATCCATTTTAACGTGGGGGTATCGAGGGAGTCAAATCCGTAACTTCATGGTTATGCAGCAAGGCTGCGTGCTATTCTATGAGAAGTTTGACTCTAAATCAGATTCAGGATTTTATTAATTAAATTGAGCGACTAATCTTTTAGCAGCGTTACCTGTTTTCTCTAGTTTAATATATTACTTGCTTGTTTCTCCTTTCTTTTCAATTGTTACTAAGATGCAGCTGAGCGCCCCCCCCCCCCCCCCCCC
>MU748684.1:15829-42896 GCA_026770625.1 Nicotiana glauca
GCTGCGGCGTGCAGCCCGATCCACTATCAGTCCAGCTATATGCATGCAAGCCACACAGGCACAGTCAACTTACCAGTTTTAGTTCCAATTATCAGTAATTATCAATTAGGTGTTTGAAACCTTAGAAGTTTTCTAGTCATTTCAGAACAGTGTTTAGCTCAGGACTGATATCATGAAAACATACTATAAATCACAGAAAACAGTGATAATATTCCCTACGGGATCCAAATAACCGGCACGCAGCCCAAATATATCCATAACCATCCAAGTAGGAGGTTTACCAGCTAATTTATAGCTAACAACACAATACAACATCACTCGGGCGAGCTAAGCCATAGTCCCCGATCACATTCGACCCCGTACTTACCATGGAGTACGTGTCTCGCCTCAATATAGCATCACAGTGTGATATACCGGGGTTTCAAACCCTCAGGTCATCATCCACATCTATTACTCACCTCGAACCGCCCACGAGACTAGTCCGCTATGCCTTTCCCTCTAGAATCAACCTCCACGGGTGCCAAATCTGATCAAAACCACAAGGAATACATCAAAATAGTCTAATAAAACATAACCCAATCGAAATAACTAGAAAAACACCCAAAAATATGAAGTTGGCAAAACCCGAGCCCCGGGCCCACTTCTCAAAAATTACGAAATCCACATTTTCGGAATCCTCATCTCGCCACGAGTCCGTACATATAAAATTTATCAAAATCGGAGTCCAATAGCCCCTTCAAATTCCAAATTTTTAATACCAAAAACCAAGCCCTAACTTCTCCAATTTACACCCAATTTTCAGAGATTTAGATGATGATTCTTCAATAATATCACGTAATTAGCTCATAAAACTTACCTCCAATCGAAACCTAGTTGAAATCCTCTTACTCCCTCATCCAATGGCTCCAAAATGTGCTCAACAATGGTGGAAAATGATTTTTGCTCGCGGAGGATATATTATAAAACCCTTCTGTCCGCCCAGGTTTTCCTTCATTGCGTTCGCGACACTACCCACGCGAACGCGATGAACAATATTTTAAAATCTCAAAATCCTCTTACGCGAACGCGACCATTGGCCACGCGAACGCGATGCTCAGCTTGCTTCCACTACGCGAACGCGACATGCCCCACGCGAACGCGATGAATAATGACCTGACCCAACGCGAACGCGGCCACCCTCACGCGATTGCGTATAACAAAAATCACTGATCCCAAATTCCTCCTTCGCGATCGCGGACAACCAAACGCAAACGCGAACACTCAGACCCTACAACTACGCGTTCGCATCAACATCATCGCGAACGCGAAGACATAACACCCAGGCTCCCAAATTTCCACTACGCGTTCGCGTCCACCACCACGCGAACGCGATGAACTAAAACCTGCAACATTTATGACAGCAAAACTGATCTCATAGCCAACCAAAAATGATCCGTTTGAACCCCCGAAATCACCCCGAGTCCCCCGGGACCCCAACCAAAACCACCAACCTACTCCAAAACATGATACGAACTTGTTCCAATCATAAAAACACGGCCTTTAACACAAAAATCATCAAATCACGACGGATTCAAGCCTAAGTTTCAACTATAACTTCCGAAACTAACATTCGATCAAAAACCCGACCAAACGACGTCCGAATGACCTGAAAATTTGCAGACATACCCAAGATCACCTAACGAAGCTACTGCAACTCTCGGAATTCCATTCCGACTCCCGGATCAAAATCTCACCTATCAACCGGATTTCGCCAAAATTCCAACTTCGCCAATTCAAGCCCATTTCTACACCGGACCTCCAAATTCAATTCCGATCACTCTCCTAAGTCACAAATCATCCCCCGAAGCTAACCGAATTACCAGAATTCACATCCGAGCCCTCTAACCACATAGTCAACTTCTGGTTGACTTTTCTGAAACAGACTCCCTTCTAAGAGGCTATGTGCCTTATTTTCAACCAGAACCAATTTGATTACACCCGATCGACTCTAATACTGATATTGAAAGATGAATCAACACAATAGGGGGGAAACGGGGCGGTAACTCTTGTGACGATGGGCCGGATCGTCACAAATAAGCACGTGATAACTACACCGGTAACCACAACAATTGGACATGTAATCTATTTGTACGAAGTCATAGAGGAGCTCACAATCAAGAAGTATCAAAACAATAAGGAAGGCAATCACTTCAATTAAGGCAAATAAGGGTCAATGTAACACGTAGGAATTAGAGGAAAGCTAGCAACATCACGTGGAGCATATAGAGGTAATTTAAGCAATTAAAAAACTCAATCATAACGGAATACTTTGCATATAATGAACATAAGGACCTAAGAACCCTAGAGCAAATTTTCCACAATTAAGTCCGAGCACACATTCGTCACCTCGCATGCACGGACTACAATTAGCATAGAAGACTCAAATCCTAAGGGGAAGTCCCCCACACAAGGTTAAACAAGATACTTACCTCAAAGTCGACAAACTGATACTCTAGAATGCACTTCTCAGGTCAAAAGACCTCCGGATGGCTCAAATCTAACCAAATTAACTTCAAAGCACAAATAAAACACATAAGAAACTATTCTGTATCATAAAGTCTCAATCTTTAACAAAAATCCAAAAATTGGTCCAAAAGTTGACCTCCGGGACCGCGCCTTGGAACCCAAATTTTTTTACAAAATCTGAATATACATTCCAATATGAGTTCAATCATACAAAATTTATTAAATTCCGATACCATTTGGCCCCTCAAATCACGATTTTTTATTTTAGAAATTTTCTTCAAAAACCAACATTTTACTCAACCCAAATAACAAATTAAATGATAAAAATGAAGACAAATTCATGGAATATAATCAATTCTAGGTGAAGAACACTTATCCAATCGTTTTGCTTGAAAAAACCCACAAAAAATCGCCCAAAATCGAGCTCTAGAACTCCAAAAATGGTAAAAATGGCAAACCCTCGGAATAGAGTACTATTTATTCTGCCCAGGTCTTAAATCATCGTGAAAGCGGAGGAAGTATCGTGTTCGCGAAGAAGAAAAAGGAAGGCTGCCCAGGTTACACATTGCGAACGCGACATTGCATCCGCGACCGCAAAGAAGGGAAGTCTAATGGCCCAAAGACTGCTCTTCGCGAACGCGTGAACTTGTACCGAAAGGTGGGATGGCATAACTACGCGAAGTGATGGACAGATGCGAACGCGATGAAGGAAGAGACAGAGTTTCGCGATGCGGCGCTTTTAACGCGAACGCGAAGAAGGATTTCTAGGTGTCAGCAACAAAGCTTCGCAAACGCGGAAGGCGGTCGCGGTCGCGTAAGAGGACACCAGAAGCAGAAACAGTAGTTCAAAAATAAGGGAAAATGACTCGTAGCCCACCCGGAACACATCTGAGACCCCCAGGACCCCGTCCAAACACACAAACAAGTCATATAACCTAACACGGACTCGCTCGAGATCTCAAATCACATCAAACAACGCCGAAACATCGAATCACACCAAGAATCGAACTTAGGAACTTTCAAACCTTCTAACTTCCAAAACTCGTGCCAAAACCTATCAATTCAACCAGGAATGACGCCAAATTTTGCAAATAAGTCCAAAATGACATAACAGAGTTGTTCCAACTTTCAGAATCGCATTCTGACCCTGATATCACAAAAGTCAACTATGGGTCAAACCTCTCCATTTTCCAAACTTCAACTTTTCCAACTTTCGCTGAAACACCTCAAATTACCCTACGGACCTCCAAATCCGAATCTGGATGCGCGCCTAAGTCCAAAATCACCATACGAAGTTGTTGATATCATCCACGACCCATTTCGGGGCCGTTTACTCAAAAGTCCAATTTCGGTCAAATTTTCACTATTTAAATTTCCAAAACTAGGTTCCTTCTTCCAATTCACATCCGATTCATCCGGAAACTGAATCCAACCATGCACACAAGTTGATATACATAATGTGAAGTTGCTCGGGATCTCAAACTACCGAATTAGGCGCAATTGCTCAAAATGACCCGCCGGGTCGTTACATCCTCCTCCACTTAAACATACGTTCGTCCTCAAATGTGCCCGAAGTCGTTCTAATAATAATTCTTTAATAATATAAAATTAACTAATAATAAAAATTAGGGCTTTCCATTAGGGGGCCTAAAACAATTACTTTAGCTGCCTGCCCCTTGGGCCGGCACTGTTCAAGGTTTCATAATTGAACCTCAAAATTTTGTATACTACATATAGCTAGCTGTATTTGACAAGTACATACTGGCGGTAGCACTTTTTAATTTTACGACTAATTTCAGTTCTAATCTTCAATTAAGAGCCCGTTTGGATTGACTTGTTTTAAGTGCTTTTAAGTCAAAATAGCTTTTAAGCCATTTTGTAGTGTTTGGATAAAGTAAAAAAGTACATTTAAGCCCTTGTTTTTAAGCTAAAAAGACAAAAACAAGCCAAAAGCAAAAAACTAGAATTTCTAACTTATGGCTTAAAAGCTATTTTTGCTTTAAAGTAACTTAAAACAAGCCCATCCAAACGGGCTCTAAGTCATCCACATGAGAAATGCGTAACCGTGTATTCTTTCAATCAATTTCTTTGGTAATGTCATCAAAAGAAACAATAAGATTAAGTAGCCCTTCTAAACGAGGGAATCTGGTCAAAATATAGCAGCTTGAACTTTAAGGAAATGAGCGTTGAATGTGACATTTTTTATTTAGTGTCATTTTCATAAACTAATACTATGCGCTGCCAAGATAAAGTACTTGATATTAACCACTCATATTCAAGATTTGCTGCAACTTGAAACCTCCATTTGCTTTGTGCTATAGGAAAATTTTGGTAGATGTTGGGGTTTTAATTCTGGTGGTTGTGTAGTTGATGCATTGAATTTGAGTATGTTGAGTTGTTTTGAGCTGCCAAAAGTGGTGAATAGTATGTGTACAAAAGGGGAGTAAATTGTGCAGGTGGGGTGGTACTGCTGTTCATAAGAGTGTTAAATGGGAGTAGGTCTTAGGGGAGTAAAGTGCTTGCTGTTTTTTTGTTTGTTTTGTTATTGTGATAGGTGTAAATATAATATAGTAGTATTAATTTTAAAGAGTTTTGGTTATAATATTTGTATTGCTATAATAGCTGAACATGCATGGCTTGTGCTTAATAAAAGTTCAAGCGTGATGATGATCGAGTTCGAGCTCTGAGTATGAAATCGTCTTTAGTAGGGAGCGATTTATCTTTAAAGTAGGATTTTTTGGCGTGAAGCCAGTGACCAGAGGCGGATTTGTAGGCATTTACATGGGCCACGTGAACCCATGGCCTTTCCATCAAACTAAGTATTTTATGTACATATTTTTTAGAATTGGTATAGTATTATCTGCTGGCACCCATATTCCAAAGAGGCTAAATGGTGCATTTGGTTGAATGTAGAGGATTGGGGATCAAATCTCATTTAATACTTCTTCTTTTTTCTTTTTTTAGTGGTGCACTCATGTTATTAAAAATCCTAAATCCGGCTATGAAGCCAGATTAGTACGTTGGACCCTAAAGTTCGTATCGGACACCGATGAAAACGAAAAAAAGTTTTAAAAAAATAGACCATATAAAGTCTTGCTAATAAACAAACTTAAGGACAAAAACAGTTTGAATCTCCATTTCAAGCAACTTAAAAAGTGCTGCTGAAGCAATAAAACGTTACTAAACACTGTTCTCATGAGGCAATATCACCAGTAGACCATATAAAGTGCTTTCTAAGAAACAAACTTAAGGACAAAAATAGTTTGAATCTTCGTTAGCATTTGGACATAAATTTAGTTGAAACTTGAAAAATTAAGTTTTTAAAGATGAGATGAAAAATATTTTTTGAAAAATGATATATTGATTTTGTTTGGACATGCATTTTACTTGAAAAAAGTTTGAAGTTTTGTGAGTAGTAAAATACAAAAACTACTCTAAAGCTATTTTTTAGGATTTCAAGATTTTGTTTTCAGCATTTGTCGAAAAAAATTAAAATCTATAAACAAACAAATAATTGAAAATAAAATTTGAAAAAAAAAATCCCAAATTTTATGGTCAAACGGGAGGGAACATTTCAAGCAACTGCAAAAGTACTGCTGAAGCAACATTATAATTTTACTAAACATTACTCCCTCCGGTTCACAATAAGTGTCCAATTTACTTTTAGCACGCTCATTAAGAAAATACTAAATCCTATATAAAATACCTAGTATGACTAAACTACCCCCAATTAAACACTTAATGTGAGGAGTAAGAAAACTTTTTAGGAATATGTACATAGGTGTTATTTTGTAAAAACAAATTGAATTTTTTCTTTATTACATAATTGGACACTTATTTTGAACCAAAATAAAAAAATAAATTAGACACTTAATGTAAACCGGAGGGAGTAATAAGTAACTCCAGCACCATATAAAGTGCTCAGTAAATATATAAAAACATTGTTATGCGCACCACTTGGACCCCCAACAAAGGGGGCCTCCTTCCCTTGTACTTTTAAAACACATGGAAATATCTTTTTTTATTAAGTCGTCTTTATAAAAGAAACAATCAAATTTGATAATTAATACAGTTAAATTTTTTTATAATAGTTACGTTTTTTATATTTTTTGCTGTTATAATAAAGTGCTATATATATATATATATATATATATATATATATATATATATATATATATTATAACACTAAAGAGAACTCGGCCGTTATCGGTAGAATATGGTTGTTATAAATTTCATGAAAATTTCATACTAGGATTGTGCCTTATAACCCTAAAGGAATTCCTAGAGGGGCCCTCTTTTGATTTCTAGATCCAATTTTTTGGGGAAATTTAATGGGAAAGGGACATTTTATACGAGACCATATGGGTTGAGATATTTGGGTTTTGTGTAAGTTGGTTAATTAGTCTGCGTCTGGCTCCAACATATGACATGTGAGGCCAATTAAAGCATTTAATATGAGATTGTTTACCAACTAATTAATTAGATGAATTGTAGATGAATAGAAATTTTGTAGTCAATTTGTTTTTTCCGACATGGATCGTAGCTTATTTGTAGTCTAAATATAGTAATGGTGTTGATAATCATGGAAACTATATTGCTTTATACATTCTAAAATTGATTTGTAGTTTATTTGTAGATAAATGTAGTAATTTTGTAGGTATTATCCTAAAATAAGATTTCCATAGAATTTGAAACATAACAAACTTGCATTGTGTTCTCGTTTGTAATAGCTAATTCCATATTGAAATCTCGGACACTTATGAGTAACGGATACGATCCTAAGTTTTTATTCTCCTTTTTTGTCTCCATATACACACTAACCCACATATTGTTCCTAATCTCCGTTGGAGGACAACTCTCATTCACAATGTATTTGATTTCTATAATTTTTTCTGAAGTATCAATCATTAATTGCTCTGCAATTGTAGAAATCAACATATTGTAACTTGCATCCTCATCGAACACAATGTCATCAACTTGAAAATCTCTAAATCTGTCATAGTTATCCCAATTCCCATTAAAATGCAGCATTATTGAGATTTTGGACATGATTGTGTGATGTTGCTTAGCTATTCTTCAATTTTTTGTCGATATTTTTTTTTGGATTGACAGAAAAAGATGAAGAACAGAATTTTTCAGAAAAGGACGAAGAACAGAGCTTATGAGTTTTGTAGAACTAATTTCTACAATTTGAAATTGAGCTTCTGATTTCGACGAATTGAGAATTTGAGTTTTTGATTTCTGATTTCGACGCACTGACAATGAGAGAATATCGAAGTATCTCTTTCCGTTATATGATTTGATCTGATTAACCCAAATCTTTTTAGAATATTCTTCTCATGTATTTTAGCGCCACAAATTAGGGAGTTTCAACTCATATTAATGAGTATTTAATATTTGGTATATTAATTGTAGACAAAGTGTGGGCAGGGCAGGTTATTTACAAATTGTGCACATTTTTGGTAATAAATTTTCATATATGGTATAGTAAGGAAAAAATCTCTTAATGGAATTTTTACATTCCTATCCCATATATGAAACCTTTTTTTAGGTATTTTTTTGGGAGATTTGATGTTCTTCATGGTTTAACTTAAACTTGACTAAAAATGGGAAAGAATTTTGAAGAATAAGAATTTAAATGGAGAAAAATGAAGAATGTGGGTAACTTTTGTTCTGTAAAGAAGAAAACATACGCAGAACGTGGGGGAGTGAAGGTAAAACGTGGGGGGGGAGGGGAGTTAGGGGTAACGTGCGGAGGGGGTGGGGTTGAACTGAAAGGAAAGAGAAACGTGGGAAGTCCTATAATTATGCCTCATATAAATGCCCCATTAATTATTTTTCTTTTTTAAATTATGGTATATAAATGATAATTTAGTATACTAAATGTAATTTACTGAAACCTTAAACATGTAGGGTAAAAAAGTTTCATATATGGGATAGGAATGTAAAAATTCCATTAATTAATCCGATACCTGAAAATGCATTTTTCGACTTTAGTTATTTTGAGACTACACTTTAATTAGTTGATTTTATTGAAGAAAAGAGGTTGATACATCACTTTATTACGTAATCTCATTACTGACATAGAAGGTCAGATTTCGATTGTTGTTAAAGTTATCGAATAAATTCATTTTATTCTAATTCGATCTAAGGAGAAAAAAAATTACGGGCCGTAGAATTTGAACCTACGATGTCGACTAATTGAGACTCATGTTCTAGTAAAAATAGCACGGGCTAGCCAGTTTTCGGACTGGTCATTGAAAAATAGTCAGCCTTTGCAAAGTCATTGAAAAATAGCCACTATTTTGCTGCAACACAGAAAGTTCCAGCATAATATACTGGAGATTGGTGCACCTGTGTATGAACTTCCATCATATATTATGTTGGAACTCCAACACACGGAAAGTTCCAGCATAATATACTGGAGATTGGAGCACATGTGTATGAACTTTCAGCATATTATGTTGGGACCAGTGTATTATACTCGAATTGCAATATATTATACTAGTCAAAACAATCTATTATACGCTACTTACAAGCACAAATAACTTGAGTAGAAAAGAATAAAGTTTTCTACATGGAGAAATAAAAAGGATGACTAACCTACAATTTAAACTTTGAACTTGCTACTACGAAGGAGAATGTAGTTCTCTTTGTATTTTTAAAAAATATATTGAATGTTCATTGCTTTTAGGGATATTAGCAGATTAGTCGACAAGATAAAGAATCGGAAAAGATCATGAATTAGGGCTTCAATCAATAAAAAAGGTCTTACCTTTTAAAAAATTTGAATAATTACCAAGCTGACTTTTGAGAATTTGGATATTATAGGAAGGATTTATTCCATTTTAATTTGAAAAGCCTTTTAGGCTTATGCCTCACTAAACAAAACGCGCCCCAAACGTCCGGTCATACGCCCCGAATTGTTGGGCATATCCCTCTTGATACTTTCGCCTCACACTATTGCCTCAGGACGTTTTTGGTACGCCTCGCCCCAGGGCTCGCCCCGAAAATGCCTGTTCATTAGCTTATCTTCTTATCATGGGTAAGAATCTCTTCCGACACATGTAGGGTATAACCTAACCTTTGCATTTATTAAAGAGGAAATGGAAAGTTGGCAAATGTAAATGACAAATTTTGACTATATTGTATTCATATATATCATCAATTTAATGGCACATTAATTGGGTGGGCAAGACTATATTTTTCAGTACTCTTTAAATTGTGACCATTCTTGATGTACTTGGAAACTCATCATACTCCAAATATTTTTTTTCCTCAGTCTTCCTTGTTTTTGACTTTCTCTTCTCTTCTCCAAAAACAATGGCAGAAAATTCTCCTAATGGAGAAATCCATTCAAATCTACCCAATTTTCTTCTTTCTGTTAGACTTAAATATGTAAAACTCGGGTACCATTACTTAATATCAAATGCAATTTATCTTCTCATTGTTCCAATTCTTGTTGCTATTGGACTTCATCTTTCAACTCTTACACTTGAAGATCTTATGACAAATCTAGCCATGTTGAAATCTTATTCAACACTTGTTGTTTTTTTAGCCACATTATATTTCATGAGTCGTCCAAGAAATGTTTACTTAGTCGATTTTGCATGCTATAAACCACATGAACGTTATATGATAACTAAAGAACGTTTAGTGGAGAAATTGAGTGGGATTTTTGATGAAGATAGTTTGAATTTTCAAAAGAAAATATTGGAAAGGTCAGGTTTAAGTGATAAGACTTATATACCAGTAGATAAATGGATTCCATCAAATTTTTCACTTAGTAGTAACCAACATCAAGCTAAATTGGTTATTGTTGGTGCAATAGATGATGTGTTGGCAAAAACAGGAGTGAAAATTCGAGAGATTGGGATTGTTATTGTTAATTCTAGTATGTTTAATCCAACACCTTCTCTTTCTGCTATGATTGTCAACCATTATAAGCTTGGAGTTAATGTGATTACTTATAATCTTGGTGGCATGGGTTGTAGTGCTGGACTTATTTCTGTGGATCTAGCTAATCGGCTTTTACAGGTTGGTATATCTTCTTTCACAATCTTTAGCGAAAATAGTACGGGCTAATCAGTTTTCGGATTAGTAATAAAAATAATTAGCATTTGTAAGTTATTGAAAAATAGTCACTGTTTTGTTGAAACACGGAAAGTTCCAGCATAGTATACGGAATTATGGAGCTCATGCGTATTAATTTTCAGCATATTATGTTAGAACTCCAGCACACGGAAAGTTCCACCATAATATGCTGGATTACGGAGCTCATGCGTATAAACTTCCAGTATATTATGTTGGAACTCCAGCACATGGAAAGTTCCACCATAATATGTTGGATTATGGAACTCCTCCATTTAAACTTCCTGCATATTATGTTGAAACCCTATCACATTATAAAATTCTAGCATATTATACTGGAATCTCATATGTAAAATATTCGAACTCCATCATATTATGCTAGATTTTTTCCGAAATTTTAATGGTGTTTTTTTAGACTATATCTTTATATGAAAAAAAAATAGCTAAATTTCGATTACTTTTGAAACCATGACTATTTTTCAATTACCAATTGTAAGTCTGGCTATTTCTGAGTTTTTTTCTCCTTGTTTTTCTCACCCAGTGATTATACACGATTATACATATATTATATATGGATTATACATATATACTATATATCCATATGCTATTTTCAGTTTAAATAATTGAGTGGACGGCTATTTAGGTTTATTAACTTACTCTCATGTTAGAATCAATTCTATGAAGGTTTTAGTAACACTTATTCCCTCAATCTTGTTTTATATGGCCCTCGTTATGTTATGAAGTTTTTTCATTAAATTCTGTACCTAATCAAACATCATCGTTGAGATGCAACAGAAGGAGGAGTGTCCCTTTTTGATTGTCATATTTCCCTTTTATAAACTTTTTAAGAAATCACTAATAAAATTACTTTTTTTTTTACAAGTTTACCCTTATTTCTCTTCAATAAATTGCTGACATATGAAATTACTGAATAGGGGCAAGCAAACACCTATGCACTTATTGTAAGTACAGAAGTAGTCTCAGCGGCCTTCTATACAGGGAAAGACAAATCAAAGCTAATACCAAATATGATTTTCCGGATGGGTGCATCTGCTGTTCTCCTTTCGAACCGTTTCACAGATCGTTGGCACTCTAAATATCAACTGATGCACGTCGTCCGCACCCATAAAGGTGCAGACGACAGAGCATTCCGTTGCGCCTACCAAGAAGAGGAAGAGGATGGCAAAAAGGGCATGTCATTATCAAAAGACTTAATGGCAGTAGCTGGTGAGGCCTTAAAAACAAATATTACAACTCTTGGCCCTCTAGTCCTCCCAATGTCCGAGCAGCTCCTCTTTTTCGCCTCTTTAGTCGCAAGAAATGTCCTTAAAAGGAAAATAAAACCGTATATCCCCGATTTCAAGATGGCATTCGAGCATTTCTGCATTCATGCAGGGGGGAGGGCCGTGTTGGACGAGCTTGAGAAGAATCTTGATCTCTCAAAAGAACTTATGGAACCTTCAAGAATGACTCTTTATAGGTTCGGAAACACTTCAAGTAGCTCAGTGTGGTATAATTTGGCCTATTCCGAGGCCAAAGGGAGGATAAAGAAGGGTGACAGAGCATGGCAAATAGGGTTCGGCTCAGGATTCAAATGTAACAGTGCTGTTTGGCGCGCGCTAAGGACCGTTGATGCAGCCATTGAAAAGAACGCGTGGACGGATGAGATTGAGGATTTCCCTGTTCAAATCCCATATTGATGATCAGTACTGAAACCATAAAACACATTCAAAATCACTCTAGTATATTTGTATATGGGATTGTGCACCTAATTTTGAACAGGCGAGGAATCTGGAATTACAAAATTTAAGTAAGATTGGGGGGCACCAGTAGGTGGTTCGAATTTCTATTAATTTCATTACAAACTTTAAGTCAGTTAGGTGACTTGAATTTGAGTATTTCTTTTTCAATGTTTACTTAGCTCATTCATGGGAAGAGAAAGGAGGGCAGAAAAAAAACTGCAATGTTGAGATGAGTCACAGTTAAGTGGTTAGTTACAACTTTGTGCTCAACTATTTGAGTAAATTTTTTTAAATTTCAACAATAGTCTTCTCTTTTTTTCTTTTTTCTCTTTTATCTCTATTATTATTACAGGTTCACCAAAAAGAAAATGAGAGGTGCCATGTGATAATACAAGAGAAGAGCAAGGTACACATGATATATTTAATATGGCTGGTGCTTTGAGATAGGACCACAGGGTAAGGGTGCACCAATAGGGTTGGGTGGTTTGTCATAATGGAAAACTTCGAGCATCCTATCCTTCTATTCATATAAACAGAGGCGAATCTAGAATTTAAAGTTTATAGGTTCCTATCGTGATCTCAAATTAAAATACAATAATAACTAGGTTCGCAATTAGATATTTATAGATATTTGGTGGATTTTTAATAGAAATATAGGGTCTATGCAAAAGTTATTGGGTTCCGAGGAACCCCTGTACTATACTCTAAATCCGCCACTGCATATAAATCTATCTATCAGATAGTTGACGAGCACGACAGAGGTGACTATACAAATCATTGACTATACATATAAATCTGGTTACAGATATGTATGATGAGGCATTATACTGAGATCACGATCTAATTCCAATGGTGGACCTACGTTAAAAGTACGCACACAAGTAGATTGACTTGGCACCCAATCTCAGAAGCAATATCATATTAAAAGTAGTTTAGCACCCATAATTTAAAATTTTTGGGTCCGCCACTGTTTGATTCCACAATTAAACCAACAGAGAAAGCACCTTAGTTTTAAGTCCTATATGACTAAACTAGACTAGATTTCGAGGATGAGTTGTGGATAAAAATTTATATCGAGGTATACAAACAGTCACAAACTGCTTCACGAGTTGGACTCGAACCAACATCTCTGATAGCGAGCGACTTGCCCAAGGGAACAACAATTCTGTTATGATTGTGGCTACATTAGCAAATAGCAAGCATGTCCTTGGCCTAACCAGGCTATAATTGGGAACAAACCAAACTCCTGTATCTAACGTTTGTTTGTAAGTTAATAAACAAGTAGAACTTTAAGTTCCTTATCACTCTCAATTGATCTCGACATAATCCTAATTGTCAACCATTACGTAATGAAATGATGATAATCTCACTACAAGGACATGTGGTTGGAATAATTCTAGCTTCGTTTATAGATAACCTATTATTAAGATAGAATTTGACACCAGACAACCATATAAAAATGCAGATCAATAGTTGGGTTTGTAACAAAAAGGTCCACACAAGGATGTTATAGTACTCATATTATGTCAGCCATGAGAATGGTCTTATTTAATGTTCAATAACTCCAATCCAGCTGTCGCCGCTTTCTATCTCCGGCGCTCTAAATATCGGGTATGGTTGTTACTTTCTTGCCCCGCCCACTTCCACCACCTTCAATCTAGTATGGACTTGATGATTGGGGCTAGTGGGCGAAGATTTGTAATCATACCCATGTCATCCGTTGAAAAAGAAACTCCACTGGTAGAAACTCGAGAAAGATAGTTCCTTGAGCAACTATTCCTAGAAATTAACTCTGTTCACGAGCTACTGCCAGTGTGCCAAAGGTACAAAAGAGCATCATATCTATATACGTAAAATAGCAATTTGTCGAACTTACCTCTGTTTCATTATAGAGGGCTGTGTTATCACCAATTTTTGGATAGGAGCCATTGTTGTAATTTATCCAAAGCGCATGCATGCGAAAGTACATTGCTGGCTTTCCAGTAGTTGGATAGCAACAACTTCGCTTTTGGTCACATTGTGCATGTGGCCACTGAGAACAAACATAACCTTAAAGTTAGAAAGCTTAAATGTGTCCTGAAAACTCCATTAACTTTTAACCAAAAAAAACATTCTTTCTATGAGGAACTAGCGATAAGTGGAAGACTTGCCAGCTGAACAAAGTAAAAAAAATCAAAACTCCGAGACACAGAGGACAATCAAAGATTTCAATATGAAAAGCTTGATCAGCATAGGGTAGCAGTATCTCATCCTTGTCTATAGATAAGATTGTTATTGGAGTTGGAGATGTTGTTTAGCATCCAGAGCCATATATGCACATATGCAGGGGCAGGCTTAGGCCTAAAATATGGGGCTTGTGAATTGTGAACCCATGGTCTCTTTGAGTAATATTATCTGTTGCACCCATGCTCCAAAAAGGCAGTCGTGCACTTGGTTCAAAGCTAAGTTATTTACCTAAAGGAACATGGACCAATTCTCACTTAATTCTTTTTTTCTTCTTTTTTAGTGGTGCACCCATGTTCTAGAAATCGTAGATTCACTACAGATGTGTAAAACAGGAATCATCCGGATTACCTGTGTGTGGATGGAACCAAAACACCAAACTCTGCATTACTAATAATAGTTATTTTCACGTCCAAGGGGTAAAATCATGTGGAACACAAACTGCTAACATTAGTCTAACAGGATAATTTGGACAGCGAGCATGTGCCAAATGGAGTCATTTCTTGATTTGACTCCCCATCACAGAGAAGTATGGGAAGCATGCTAAATATTGCTAATATGAGTGAGGCATATGTTATGATAGATACCACATTTATTAGGAATTCTCCATGGCAGTTCATAAAATTTAAGATGGCTAGTGGCCAGAATATCGTCAAGCAGGTTAGTGTAGAACAAGTTGTGTGGTCCTCTCTTTTCATGAAACATGGTTACCAAAACAAAAAAAGGGTCTGTGGTCCAAGACATATAATGGTCTCATCTCAAGTAGGCCTTTGTTTGGAAAATAATGAAGTTATGTACCAAATTAAAACACAGTATTTCAAGGATGTTGGTTTTACACTGAAATTTCATCTTCCATAATACAAGGGTATTAACGGATTCAATTTTAAGTTGTCTTCTTGAATTAGTACTGTTTTGTACTTCAGTTGATTACAAGAAAGAGTAGCTTCGCATGTAATTTATGGATCGAAATGATTAAAGAAATTGAGCAAAATGTAATATATTAAAAAACAGCTTAAAAAACAACTTATTTTTCAAACCTTGGGTTTGGTTTTTCACCAAGATTCACAAGAAAATCTGTAAGACAAGCTATTTTGATGGCTGATGAGAATACCCAGTCATCACAAGGACTAAATTTGCTCCTGTTGATGTTAAGGTGGTAATGCTTGCTCTTTCTAGTGTGCATTCCATCAATTATGTAACCAAAAATACCCACCTGAACATTTTCCACCTAAAAATTGATGAAACATGTTAATGTGAAGGTGGTGGATGTTTCCCGCTGCAAGAGTGTGTATCATTCATTTGTTACCAAAAATCTCCACAAGAACATTTTCCTCCTTCAAAATGATGAAACCTTTGCATATCTCTGATAATTAAATTTCGCTTAAAGATGAGCGATATGAGTTTTGCAGCTGAATGGCAGTCCCCACAGATTCTAAGGTTTTTAACAACACGAATTGTTTTTCCAGGTGGACTATTAAGAAGACCAAAAGTAATTGCCAATTTTTCACTGTGGTACCTCAGAGTAGCTTCTTTCTCTTCATCTTCTAGGCCAGGACGACAAGCTATAGAAGTATCAGGAACATAACCAACCAATTTCAATTTCTCAATTACCTTGTCAACTTCCTGGTGCAGCTCCCTGTGCTCAATATGAGTAACCTCACCAGAAAAGAATTCATGCATTACATTGTTAACCTCTATTGAACTACAGCCAGGAATTTTCTTAACCCCTCTAACTTTCATCAATTTCCAGGTATAGTTCACTTCTTCCCACTTCCCAGCTCGAGCACACATGTTTGAAAAGATCACATAATCGCCACTATGTGATTTGTCGATTTCGAAGATTTTCTCGATTACCAGCTTTCCCAAATCCACATTTCCACGAGTGCTGCAAGCAGCTAACAATGTCCTCCAAAGTAAAACTGTAGGTGGAATTGGCATTTCCATTAAGAACTTAAAAGCATCATTAAGGTGGCCCGCCCGAGCCAACAAATCCAACATACATCCATAGTGTTTCATCCCTGGTACAATCCTGTAGCTTTCCTTCATGCTATTGAAAAATCTTAAACCCTCTTCGATCAATCCACTGTGGTTGCATGCATATAATAGACCCAAAAATGTAATTCCGTCAGGTCTAACTCGAGCCTTCTGCATCTCTTCAAACAAAGAAATTGCACAACGAGCACGCCCATGAATAGCATAAGCCATGATCATTGCTGACCATGCTTGAGTGTCCTTGTAAGGCATGCTCTCGAAAACTGAAATTGCATCAGGCAAGCTCCCACATTTTGCATACATATCAATAAGTGCAGTGTTCACCTTAACATATTGATCAAAACCATTCTTCTTAACATATTCATGCACCCACTTTCCGAATCCCAATGCTCCCAACAAAGCACATGATGAAACAACACCTAAAATTGTAACATCAGTAGGCTTAAGTTTTTTCACTTGCAATTCACGAAACAACAAGAGAGCCTCATTTGGCTCGCTACTTCTCACGTAACCCATTATGATCGCATTATACGTTACCACACAAGGGTCAGCTATCCTATCAAACACTCGACGAGCTGAACCATTGTCATTACACTCAATGTACATATTCATAAGTGCAGGACAAACATACATATCGTCATTAAGGCCATATTTAATCAAAAGGCAATGCAGTTGCTTACCTTCTTCTAAAGCTTCTCCACCTGCACAAGCCTTCAACAGAGAAGGAAAGGTATAAAAATCAGGGGCAATACCTAATGTTAGAATTTTCAAGAACGGGACAAAAGCATTTAATGGGGTGTCACTACGAGCATAGCCCCGGGCCAAGAAGTTAAAAAGGACTATATCTGGTTGTGGAATTTGATCAAACAAGAGATGGGCATAATGCAATGAGGCAGGTGTTGAATTAGCTGTGCAAAAATTTATGAGCTTAATCATAAAAAAGACATCACTTTGCATGTGGATTTTTATGGAAAAGGCTTGAATTTGCTTAAGGTCTCTCAAAGATTTGCATTTGGGTACAAGAGAAAAAGGGTCAATTGGTGTGAATGTGTCTTTTCTTGAATTCTTTGTAATGAAATCTTGGCATGAGAAAGTTCGTATTTTAAGTGTTGGAGCAGGAAATGCCATGTAACTAGATTTGGATTACAGTTATACAATTTTTTGGAGGGAACAAAGTTGTTAAATTCAACGGTTTTATATTGTATACCTAAGCAGATAAAAAGAAGTGTCGTTCCTATTTCAACCTTTCATTTTTCATCTTAATTATCCTTATGCTATTTGCTGTCTTTTTCTTCAATTCAATATAACTTCTAATTTTTTTTTCAGGAGATTATATAAGTTCATTTTGAACAAGATTTTCAAGTTTTTAATCCTTCAATATGAATTTTTTCTCGAGTTGCACTATCATATTTTAATATACACTAATATACGTATCCGCGCGAATCGATTTAAAGAAAAAAAAGAGCGGAGAGAGATAATAGAAACATATGTATATATATATATATATATATATATATATATATATATATATCAAATTAAATTTAACGATCGAATTCAAAAGAATTAAAATAAAAAATGAATAGATTAATTTTATTGGGGCCAATATTGGAACCCAAGTATGATTCAAGACCAAATGACAGTATTATTCTAAGAAAATTTTCCGATAGTTGTGAAGCTAGCTTAGATTAACCGTACAAATCTTTGCAATTGTTGTGAAAATGTAAGAGGTACAAAACTGATGCTCAATTTATGTCAGGATAAATATCATAGACTAGAAGAAATTTGGCATTAGAAATTTTTCAAAACAAATATGAACTTAATTTAGAAATATACCTCAAGTAATCATTCCTTCAATTCATTTGCGAACTTGCTTATGAGAAACATGAGTTCGCGATCCCAGAGTAATAGTGAAACAGATCGAGTACCGTCCATGAACCTAACCTGAAGCTTGTACCTAAATACATATTTGATTTGAGATATAAATGTAAGCTTTGATGGATTAAGAAAATAGGGTTTATGTTATTTCCTATTCGCCGTTGAGTAATCTTCATTTTTACATTTTAAATTTGGCCAACAATAAATGTTCCCTAGTTTATCCACCTTCTTTTGACATTTCTTGCAGTTGACATATGACTACCCTCTTTCAATTTCTAAATTGTTAATATTTGCAACAATCCAACATGGACCTTCTTTTTTAATATATTAATTCAACTTGTGATATCGAAATTGAGGATAGCATATTTGTGTAAAGGGGAGGACATAAATCAGGCATACTTTAAATTAGGCATATTTCATTAATCTAAAACCAAAATGTCAACTAAGAGCTGAATATATATAGCTTATTTTTTGGTAAATACAGTTATTTCAGTTATTTACATATAACTTCCTAATAAAAGAGATTGAAGAATATAGTTAAACCAAGCAAATTATTAGATATTTAGAGCGAAGAAGCAAAACAGTTACAACACAAAGTGTATTCTTTTTATAAAAACAGTTTGAACATAAAGTCAAAATAATTACAATAATGCACATATGTAAATGGAAAAAAGTGTCACTGTCTTTTTTCATCGTATTTGTTAAATTTCTATGCAGTTATAATTATATCTTATAGTTGTTTGATTGGTAGAAAGAGGCAATTCCTAGTTTAAACTACAAAAGTTGTTCACGTTACAACAGAACTGCTACAAAAAGTAGATTTTATTCAAATATATAACTAAGTCATTAAATTTTAAAGCTAGCATATTATCCGTTTATCATTCCCTCTTAAGTTACATACTATTTTCAAGATCCTCTAAAAGTAAAAGTCGATGATTTTTCTTCACTAGTTGCCTCCAAAAGTACTATGTTGTCCATTCTGAGAACACTTTTAGCATGTACACTCGCACGCTGCCTAATAAGCTTATTCTTGGAGAAATCTAGGACAGAGGTGAAGGCAAAAGAGATAGTCCAACTTGTTTGGCTGGTACATCACATTATATATTAACAACATAGAGGGAGTTATTGCTAAACAGTTTTTTGGTACAACAAAAATAGTCATGATACTTAGGTTTCTACAACATATGTATCAATGTAATAGACTAAGTTTAATTAGCTTTATTTTATCACATAGCGACTTAAACATATGTGTTATTCATTGTAACAGATACACATCGAACGACTATTAACTTTAAAGAATGATTGAAGTAATATAACACAAAATAGTTCACTCACTTGTATGGACCCCACTAATTCACCAATTATTTTAACTTGAACAATGCCCTTAGCTAACTCATCAGAGAAAGAAACTTTTCTGAGAGATGGTTTGAGTCAGCCTCTCAGAAAAACTATCCTGAACATAAAATAATGAGAATTTAACAAATTGTAAAATAATTAGATTACAAAAATAGAATTGAGTATTGATGTAGGAAATTGTTTTATACTAAACCATTTTCTTAATTCGTCAGATCGAGGAAAATTTGGATTAATCCAAAACTTTGATATATTCCAAGTATTGTGCATTGAATATAAATCTGCGAAACAACATATGTATAAGATGTAAAAGTAAAGACACGTGAATAATTACATTTTACCTTAAAATTTATGTGCTTTTATAAGTTGCATAACAACAATGATAGGCTGGTTGTTAAAGCTTGGAAGATGAGGCACAATTTGATCAATAATTTTTCCCAGAATGTAGCGGCTCTTCATCCTGCCAAATAGAGATAAAAAGATAATTTTTAGCATATGTAGTTGCCAGATTCATCCATAATCAGTGAATGAGTGTTTATTCTTACTCAACGTTTTTAAGTTCAACATTCATAACTTTTCTAGAAATTTTACCTTATTTATGCGTTTGGACCATACTAAAACTGGGGATTTCTCCGATTACATCTAAAGAATAAGAAGATGTTAATTAAATAGCAAAAAATATAATAATTAGAAGTTCACAAACAACAACAATAACAACGATCCAGTCTGGAGAGGGTAGTGTGTACGCAGACCTTACCCCTACCCCGAGGGAGTAGAGAGTCTGTTTTCGAAAGACCCACGGCTCAAGAAGACGAAAAGAGACAATATCAGTACCACCAATAGAAAGCATAAGAAAAAATAACATCATGAAAGTGAGAAAGTAATAATTAGAAGTTTACAATGAACGTTATTTATACCGAATAATTCAGGCTCGTTCACATCAACCTTATTTATCAATTGATCATATAGTGGCAGATCAAAGATATTCATTAGAGAAGTGAATCATTAATATGTCTTCTGAAAACATGCAGCACTGACTTGCCAATAGAAGCATGAATTCGACCCCCTTACAAAGAAATCTTTATTACATATATATATATATATATACGAACAATCGAGCAAAAAAATAAAGATTTTCACATTAAAATACAAAGAAGGAAACGCATGATATATGTTTAGTATATCAGTGAGAAACATATTTAAGGACACGTATGGTTGGTGCACAAATGCTTCAATCAGGTTTTTGCTATTGATTATCTCATGAATACGCACATATGCAAATTTAAAAACGAATTATAAGATAATAATATATTTTTAATACTTTTTCATCTTGTAGAACCAATTCAATCCAGAAAATACCCTTGGAATGGTAAGGATCCGAATTTTGAACTTGCTTGATTAAATCACCGTGAATAGCAATATTTGCTGAAATCGTATGTTTTCTTGTATTTTTTATAGCACGCGAAAGATTTGAAGTTAAGAACCGGCTATAAGTTGGAGAAATAGAAGTCGGCATCGTGGAATAGTTAGGTTACAACGTGCGTTCATCGTGCTTAGTGGTTTTGCAGAGGATAGGGATAGTGGGTTCTAAATGTGCAATTTTTTATTTTTAAATAATAATCTAAATCTGTTTTCTTTTTTAAAGTTAAAGAGTAAACAATATTTTAAAATCAGTTAATTTTTAAAACATAAAGAAATCAGAATTTTTGAATTAAATAAAGCTCTTTTCTTGAAAAAAAAAAACTTACGGTCTTCATGGTTTAAAGTAGATGAATTTGAAGGAGCTTTTATTTCATAATTTTGGATCAGTAAATTTTTTATGTATGTTTTAAAATCAATTAATTTTCTTAAACATGAATAAATCTAAAAGGTTGAATTAAATAAAGATATTAGAAAAAATTCAGTCTTCGTTGTTCAAAGCTAAAGAGTAAAAAATGTATGTTTTAAAATGTGCAATTTTTAATGTTTAATTTTTAAATAATAATCTAAATCAAATTTGCTTTTTAAATTTAAAGATTAATAAACATATGCTTTAAAATCAATTAATTTTTTAGAAATAAAGAAATCTTTAGCTCGGGAAAGTGGATTCTAAAATTGCAGTTTTTAATTTTTAAAAATTAATTTAAATCGATTACTTTTTTTTATTAAAGTTAAAGAGCAAACAGTGTATGTTAAATCAGTTAAATTTTTAAGATGTATGTTTTAAAATCAGTTAATTTTATAAAAATAAATAAATTTGAAATTTTGAATTAAATAAAGCTCTTTAAAATAAAAGAAAATATGGTCTTCATGGTTCAAAGTTAAAGAGTCAAAAACGTATGTTTTAAAATGTGCAATTAATGTTTAAATAACAATCTAAATCAGATTTCCTTTTTAAATTTAAAGATTAATAAACGCTAACTTTTTAAAATTAAGAAATGTGATTTATTTTTTAAAATAATCTTCTAGCTCCTATTTTTTTTTTTGGAGGATTGTCCTAAAGTGCCAAGTGGCCTATTATGATGATGCCACTTGGCTTAATGAGGATGCTTTTTCCTCTCCTTTTAATAATATATAGATAGATATAGAAGATTTTTTATTTTAAAACTCCAACTTGAAACTACTTCCTGATTTAAATGGGTAGTTCTTCTCTTTTTTTATTTTTTATAGCTATTTTTTCTGCCTTTTATTTTAAAATAATTTCAAAATTCCAACTTGAAACTACTCCCACCCAATTTGAATGAGTAGTTATATTTTTATATATTTATTTTTCTTTTTATATATATTTAATTATAAGATATCTATATTTATTAATCCAAATAAAGTAACCAATTAATATATATATATATATATATGGTGGAGTAGTTTTTTATTATATTTTATTATTTTTGATTTTTATATATATTTAAATTCAAAAATAATAATCAGTAACTAATTATAAACTAAATAACCAACTATGCCATGTGGCATTTTTTTAGGTTTCCACTTGGCTTTTTTCTTCTCCTTTTAAGAATATATAGATTTCAAAAATCCAACTTGAAACTACTCCCACCCAATTTGAATGGGTAGTTATATTTTTATATATTTATTTTTTATTTTTTATATAATTAATTATAAGATATCTATATTTATTAATCCAAATAAAGTAACCAATTAATATATATATAGTGGAGTAGTTTTTATTATATTTTATTATTTTTAATTTTTATATATATTTAAATTCAAAAATAATAACCAATAACTAATTATAAACTAAATAACTAACTATGCCATGTGGTATTTTTTTAGGTTGCCACTTGGCTTAAGGAGAGGGCTTTTTCCTCTCCTTTTAATAATACTAGTATAGTACCCGCGCGATGCGCGAAAAAAGTTGGGAAAAAAATTATAATAAATAATTTTCTTACTTGGTTGACTGTTTCATATTTATATATTTTATCAATTGTAAATTTTAAACCATTTGAGCCATAGTCGTTGATAATAAGGCAACTAAGGTATGAAATTTTTTTTTATCCACACTAAATTATTTTTACATATTGTGTTATGTGCAATGAGATTCAAATATAACTTAACTTATTATGATTAAGTGAGTTAATTAAGTAAAAGTATGCGTTTATGATAATGACTAAGTAAATGAAGTGCATGTGTAATCACATATAATGTATTTAATATTATGTAGTAAACAATTGGTGCAAATAAATTATTATCGTAATATACAAAGAGTACAAAATAACAATAACATTAACTTTTTTGGATAAGAATCATAAAGTACACAACTTCATTTCCAATATAAAGTACAGGTCTCATACGCTTATATTTAGTTTTAAACTTCAAGCCCAATAAAAAGCCGAACTCAATTCAAAAATAATTAAAATTATATTTATTTGCTCTATTTCTCCATGTGATTTCGGCATGAATACTATATATAGCTTCACCAATAATATAGTATTATATTTATTTGCTCTATTTGCTCTATTTCTCCATATAATAAAGAGTATAAAAAGCATTATATTTTTCGTCATGGTTGAAAAAATATGCGGCATAGCAACTCTAGTAATATAGGAATAACTTAGTGTTATTCGATTATGTTATTTATTAAATCTAATACTATTATGAAAAAATTATATTAAAATGACAGTTACTCATGTAAATAAATAACAAACTTTGGTTAATTTAAAAAATTATAAATAGTTGTACAGACGGGTCTCCCACTCTGCTTCAAATATAAGAACATAAACCGAGAAAGGTTCACTTGGCCAAACCTCGTGGTAAATTTCAGTTAAAATACTACCTAAAGGTTGTCCAACTGAATCTATTAAAATTGCTAAAGCATGCCAATCAGATAGTTGCATTTGCTCAATAGCATCAATTAGCGAATCTCGAGTTAGCTGATAATTTGCAATGTGTTGATTTACTGAAGGCCTGAGCTCTCTAAATTTCTTTTCTTTTTCTCTTCGTTCAGCCCGTCGATCTCTTAACTTATTTTGTATCGCCTTTGGGATATTCCTGATGACTTCAGTCTTTGAGTCTGAATGATTAAAGGAATAACACATGCGATGGCGTACCCTTATACGTTGTCGCCTTTCTTGAGTTTGAGAACTCGCAATTGGAGTAATTCGATCGTCTCCTTTTTTAGACATATCTGAAATTTGAGCAATGAAACAATAAGAAAGGCTACAACTTGTCAATGTTATAACATAGGAAATGCATATTACAGGATATCATAACACATTGTGAAACAAATTGAGCAATTCTGAAAATTAAAAGCCAAAATAGGAAGTTCATAACTTTGAGCAAATTCGGACATGTAACCACTTCGTTTAAAAGAAAAATAACAGTATGGTAAATGAAAGTGTAGTTGTTAATTATGATTATTAACCTACAAAGTATAATATAAGTTAGTATATTACTTTGAATATAAGTATATAGATACAGACGATAATATAATTTTGTATAGTAATAAATTGACAAAACAAATATACTTCTACATAGTAAATTATAATAGATGACATACAATTTAGTATATGCATGTCAATAAAAATATCATATACTGCAATAAAAAACAGTAATGAAATACAAAAAATAGTAACTTCAATAAATGATATAAGTTTTTAGTTAATTAAAATCTTATGGAAGTCGACAGTGAACAATGATATAGCTTTTGAGCCATGAAAAATCCATTATAATTATTAATAATGACGTTTGGTAATTACGACAAAGAAAAACTGAGATAAAGAAACATGAATTATGAAAAATGGTTCATTTGTAAGGAGTGAAAAAAAAGACACTCTGTAATGAACAATTATGTACATTGAAAATCTGGAAAAAGTGGAGTAAAAATCATACCGTTGTTATCGCGTGAAAATTTAGAGATTTGATGCTTTCGAAATTTTTCACAACTAATTTGTACGTAATCTGTTTGTAGTATTGTGAAACTTTCTTTTTCTGTCAAATCTTCTTGTATTAGCGTGTATATTTTGAAGTGAGTTTATAAAATNGTAAGGAGTGAAAAAAAAGACACTCTGTAATGAACAATTATGTACATTGAAAATCTGAAAAAAGTGGAGTAAAGATCATATCGTTGTTATCGCGTGAAAATTTAGAGATTTGATGCTTTCGAAATTTTTCACAACTAATTTGTACGTAATCTGTTTGTAGTATTGTGAAACTTTCTTTTTCTGTCAAATCTTCTTGTATTAGCGTGTATATTTTGAAGTGAGTTTATAAAATTATGGGATGACTATAAATTGGAAGTTGGTATAGTGAGAAAGTGGGTAACATTTGTGAATGGAGATGTGAAGGAGATGGTTGGAAGGTGAGGATAGTTGTGGGGGAGTGGTAAAACATGGGGGTTAAATGGGTAGACAAACAACAGCAATTTCGAAATGCAGAAAACGAAAAATGTAGTGTACTTATATTAGAATCGTTTATTCATGTTATATAATTAACATATAGTTACAAAGTATTGCATTTCTGTCAAGAGGCAATGGTTGGAAATAGGGAAATAGATCATGTACTATCCATTACCCTAACCTGAAGCTTGTACCTAATTGAACAGCAAACATTAAGATATAAATCTACATTTTTAAGAATTAAGCAAATAGAGTTGCTGCTTTTACCTAATAAGTGTTGAGTAATCTTCATTTTTACATTTGGGGTTTGGGCATTGAAAAATATTTCCTACTTTATCCACCTTCTTTTGACACTTCTTGCAACTGACATACGACCATCATTTTTCAAGTTCTAAATTTTTTATACTTGCAACAATCCAACAGGGACCTTCCTGTTTAAATAGATGATTAAACTTTAGGTCGTGACGTATACAGAGCGGGTATATGTGCAACTCAAAACTAAAAATAAGTAATTTGAATCTTTATATTACAAAAATTAAAAATTTCAAACAATATGTCTGTAACGACCCAACCGGTCGTTTTGAGCTCCGGCGCGTCATTCAGCAGTTTGAGGCCATGAGCATCTTCATCTCAGGTATATTGACTTGTGTGTATGGTCAAAATTAAAATTCAAGAAGTTTGGAGTCAAATTTAAATGAAAATTCTCATTTCCGAAGCTTAAATTGAATAAATGAACTAGGATTGGAATTTTAAGTAAACGACCTTGGAATTGGGATCTGAAGGTTCCAGCAGGTTCGTATGATAATTTCGGACTTGGGAGTATGCTCGGATCGGGTTTTGGATAACCCGGGAGCGTTTTGGCGCCTATTATGGAAGATAGCATTTTAGAAGAAATTGCATCAGTTTGGCTTAAAATGCATTTTAGTGTTATTGATGTCCGTTTGGGATTCCGAGACTGGGAGTAGCTTCGTATGGTGATTCTGGATTTGGGAGCGTGATCGGAAGTGAATTCGGAGGTCCGTAGGTCATTTTGGAGTCGTTTGGCTAAAGATAGAAAATTGAAGGTTTTTGAGAAAATTTGACCGGAAGTGGAAATTTTGATATCGGACTCGAAATGCAAATCTTATGGTTCGGAAATGAGAATTTTCATTTAAATTTGACTCCAAACTTCTTGAATTTTAATTTTGACCATACACACAAGTCAATATACCTGAGATGAAGATGCTCATGGCCTCAAACTGCTGAATGACGCGCCGGAGCTCAAAACGACCGGTTGGGTCGTTACAGACATATTGTTTGAAATTTTTAATTTTTGTAATATAAAGATTCAAATTACTTATTTTTAGTTTTGAGTTGCACATATACCCGCTCTGTATACGTCACGACCTAAAGTTTAATCATCTATTTAAACAGGAAGGTCCCTGTTGGATTGTTGCAAGTATAGAAAATTTAGAACTT
>MU748684.1:46980-62624 GCA_026770625.1 Nicotiana glauca
TATAGCATGATGTAGTGCTTTTACGTGATTTCTTGCCTCTCAGCATTATTTACTCTTACTACCACTGAGTTGGAAGTACTCACTTTACTTCCTGCACCTCGTGTGCAGATGCAGGTATTTGTTACTCGGTAGCGGGTTTGAGCTGATTGGAGATTTGCTACTATAGCTGAGCCAGGTGACCGCCAGCGTCCGCGGCACCGGATTTTCTACCCTTTTTACTTTAAAAATTCCGTATTGTACACGATAAGTATTGTTAAAGGTATTTGGACTCCTTTAGATGCTCATGACTTGTGACACCCCGGTAGGGTTGTATTGAGATGATTTAGGGTTGTTGGCTGGCCTTGTCTTCACGAGAGGCGCCATCATGACCAGGTATGGAATTTGGATCGTGACAATGTCATATGAGATATGAAGATATAAAGTAGGACATCCATAAATTAGCATGGACAAAATGCTTAAGAAAATTACAATATATTGTGTGTAAAACGGGACTGGAAGATTTTAGAAAATGTGGAGCAGGGGCAGACCAACATTTATTATATGTTTCTGTTTCCATTTAGTAAAGATCATATATTCATAATAAGAGCAAAATAATTTCCCAAAATATGGTGTTCTAAAAATTCAAAGAAATAAGATAAAAAAAAAAAGTTAACTCACTTGCATGGACTCCACTAATTGGATAATTATTTTAACTTCAACAATGCCCTTGTCTAACTCATCCGAAACAGAGTAACTTTATTGCGAGATGGTTGGAGTCACCCTTTCAGAGCAAGTATCCCGGACAACATTTAATTTATAGTTATAAATAAGGATTACAGTTAGAACTATACGTGAAAAAATAGATATGACGGTACATATATGAGTAAATATATGTAACCGTAATTTAAACTCTTCTGATTGAGAAAATGTAGGATTAATCCACAACTTTGATGTATTCCAAGTGTTGCGCACAGAATATGAATCTGCAAAAAATAATTATTAGTAATCTGTAATGAATAAGTTAGACAAAGTAATGTCAAATTTAATAGTTACTTGTTACCTTGGAATTTATGGGCTTTATGAGCTGCATAATAACAATAATACGCTGGTTGTTAGAACTTAAAAGGTGAGGTATAACTTCATCAACAAATTCGCCCGAAAATGTAGCAGATAACTTGTTCCTCCTGTACAATAGAAATAGTGTATAATGTTTAGTATATCTATTTATCAAATCTATCATTAATCAATGGTTGTCTGTTTATTCTTACTCATCGTCTTCTAGTTCGATATCCATATACTTCCTACTAATTTCACCTTGTTTTTGCGTTTGTACCTCACTAAAATTGATAATTTCTCCGATAACATCTAAAGAAAAAAAATAATGTTAAAATAAGTAGCATCAATGTATAAAAAAAATATATATGTAAAAATAAATTAAAGTAAACATAAATATTACCAAATAATTCACTCTCGTTCACATCAACTTTATTTATCAATTGATGATATGGTCGGAGATCAAAGATATTCATTGGAAATAGTGAATCAATGGTTTCAGCCACTGTTGTCCGTTGAGTAAACGTCAACATCAATGTATATTTTGTGGTGTTGAACATCTCCTTGTTTTGGCAAACGATAAAGTTCGCCATAACATATAATCCATGCTCATTAATTTTTCTGTTGAAAATATGCAAAACAGACTTGCCAATAGAAGCATGTATACGATCGCCCTACAAAGAAATTACAATAAATAAATATATTACAAATTATTATAGTAATTCTATTTATATTAACTATAATTTTAAACAGTACATTTAAACAAAATAATTTGTGACAGTAATAAAGGAAAAAATGCAGATTTTGCAGTCATGCAAATTTACTAAAACAGAATTTGCATTCTACTTAAACAGAATTTTGAACTACAACTCCTTGTAAATGTATCAACAGTTATACGAAATAGGAGGCGGAGCATTGCTAGTAAACCTCTTTTACAGTTGCAACTAAACCAAATATTCATAGAACAATATGGAAGAGCAAAATAAATCTGTCTATATTGAATATAACAATGTGAAAGATAAAAAAAATGTATGTACATTAGTATTTAAAGTGCAAACATCAAAAACGAATTAGGTATAAAAAAATACTAATATGCTCTTCTTTCGTCAATATGATTCCATAACCATTATTTCGAATTTACAATTAATAAATTGCGTGCATTTGTCAAAGAGAAAACTCTCCATGAAAGTATCCACAGTTATACGGAATAGGAGGCAGACCATTGCCACTAAACTTGTTTTACAGTTGCAACTAAACCAAGTATTCATATGATAATGTGGAAAAGCAAAAAAATTCTGTCTATATTGAATATCACAATATGAGATTAAAACAAATTTATGTATATTGATATTTAAAGTTCAAACAGCAAAAAGGAATTAGCAACGCAATAACATGTTAAAAATACCTTTTCATCTTGTAGAACCAATTCAATTGAGAATATAGAGCCAGGATTGAAACGATCCGGTTTTTCCCACATACGGACAACCCGAACTTTCAACTTCCATTGCATCTTTGAAATGTTTATATCGTTGATGAAATCAAACTTAGCGGCCATTTTTTGACTAATCCGTAGGTTATGTTAAAATCTTCGTAGAAAATCTACACCATAGAAATCAAGCAACAGTAGGTAAGGAGGAAATATAAATTTTGCGGTTTCAGGAGCAGTTGGTAGGAAGTAGACTACATCGTGGGTTAGACAGTTGCAGAGACAATTTAGGGTTAATTGAAGATCAAATTTGTTAACCTATTTTTGTGGAGTAAAACGTTTTCCCACAAGTTCTATTAATTTCATTTATTAATAATTAAAACAAATATAAAATGACATATATAAAAGGAAGTTTTAACGGTTTTTTCCTTTAAGAATAATTAATACAAATATAAAATAAAATCTATATATGTAAAAGGAAGTTTGAACGGTTTAGGTTGACAACCCACGTTCATTTAATGATTGTAAAATATTTTAAATTAAAAATAGAGAATATGATTTATATTTTCTTAAGTGAATGGTTTCGGAAGAACAAAACAAAAAATTTCCCTGATTTTGTGCACTGAACAGTTTCAGACTTTTTTTCCAAAAAATTTCACTGAATTTGTGAACTAAACGGTTTAGAAAAAATTCTATCCAAAAATTTTCACTAAATTGCCTGTATTTACAATCCTATTAAAAGTTAAATTATATTTCCTTATTAGTGTGATTCCTAATATGTAGGAGAATTGTCTTAATGTGACATGTGTCATCGTAGGATTTTCCCAGTTGGCTTGTCGAGAGGCTTTTATCCTTGCTTTTAATTATATATACAGATATAGATTTCAATTAACATCTTTAGCCCCTGGAATTTGGAACAAATAATTATTTGAATGAGATACAAATCCCTTCGAGCTATATTTTCTAGTACTGCATATTTAAAGGATTTTGTTAACATAACATGAGAGTGTAGTATTTTAGTACCCTCTCTAATTTTTAGTTTGCAAAGTAATTTGCCAGCAGTATAATTATGGATATTTTTGTTATTTATCTTTCCATTTTCTAGTTAGATGCCACGCTAGCTATGGCATTTTTGTTTCCACCCATTCCTCTGTACTCTATAACTAATTCGCAATTTATTTTGTTTGCTGTTTCCAATAATTTGACTCACAATTCACATGTCTGCATTGGTCAAAATCTAACCACTATGGTCAATCCAATTAGGATTCCGCCCAAACGGCAAGACAGTAAAAGACGCCATGATTCGCTCCAAACCACATACCCTTGGTATTTGATACGATTAAGAAATCACACTCAGGGGGCCGACGACACTAACGGTCGTGGTACAGAAATGCCTCCATCCATGAATACAGCAGACTATGTGGCTATATATAGAGGGGGAGAACCTCCCACGAAGGGGGCTTCTTCCTTTTTTTCCTTCTTTCTATAATCTTCTATGTAATAGAAAGATTTCAATACCTCCAAAAAGAGAGAAATCTTACAAATATGATATAAACAATATTCTCTACCGATTGATGGGAAAGGAAATATCAATAAGAATGAATGCTCCTACTTTATCTCATTCTATATGTTCTATTTTATTGATTGGTCTAAAAGTTATTATGTTTGACTAAGATTTACCCCTTCATCTTCATTAATTGATTTAATCAGAAAGGTTTCAATATCTTTTGGCCAAATAATTTGGCGTCGTCGTTGGGTATTTCTTAGTCAAAGTTCATAGTCTCCTTCAGATCAAAACCCGAAAATGTAATCACTCACCAACAAAGAATGGTGAGTGAACCTCACGTGTCCAAAGCACGATGTTGCATAGAAACAGAAATCACAATCAAATCTACGCGCAAAGCTTACAAGGTAAGACAACGCTCAACACGCAAATCTAATAAAGGAATGGGAATGTCTTATAGAATAACCCGCGCATCAAATGATCCGCAAACCTAACCCACACGAAGCCAAGGCATACAAAAAAGGGAAAGGCCGAATACAACCGCGGAGTCCACAAATCATCATGTCATGAACCGCCTGAAAGTCAGGTAAAGCAAACGCGTCATAAGGCTGTCATCGCCCGTTGGGGCATCGGATCAACGCAAGGAAGAGTTCATCTCGGCTCACCTTATGTTTCTTGCTTGAACAGGGACGTAAGCGTAGATGCAGGAGCAACCGCTCAGGGAACGCATCGCATCCCCTAAATAAAGCAAAGTTAAGCCAACCGGGACTCACCCAAGAAACGCAGAAGCAAATCAAAACTGGGATTCCCCAAGGGAACGCCCGATATTTTCCAGTAAAAATAAAATCGAGTACACCAGGATCCACCCCGACATGTGTACAAAAATACAGCGATCTGCGACCCTCCAAAATCCGACGGTGAAACGACGGGTTAATATTTCGACGAAAGCTCGAAATAATACCCTTAAGGCCAAGGGCCATCCCCAAAAAGAAGAGTTCGACCTCGATCGAACAACGACGGGTTAATATTTCAACGAAAGATCGAAATAACACCCTTAAGGCCAAGGGCCATCTCCAAAATAAAGAGTTCGACCTCGATCGAACAACGGCGGGTAAATATTTTGACGAAAGCTTGAAATAACACCCTTAAGGCCAAGGGCCATCTACAAAAAGAAGAGTTCGATCTTGGTCGAACAACAACGGGTTAATATTTCGACGAAAGCTAGAAATAACACCTTAAAGGCCAAGGGCCATCTCCAAAAAGAAGAGTTCGACCTCGATCGAACAACGACGGGTTAATATTTCGATGAAAGATCGAAATAACACCCTTAAGGCCATCCAAAAAGAAGAGTTCGACCTCGATCAAACAATGACGGGTTAATATTTCGACGAAAGCTCAAAATAACACCTTTAAGGCCAAGGGCCATCTCCAAAAAGAAGAGTTCGACCTCGATCGAACAACGACGGGTTAATATTTTGACAAAAGCTCGAAATAACACCCTTAAGGCCAAGGGTCATCTCCAAAAAGAAGAGATCGACCTCGATCGAACCACGACGGGTTAACATTTCGACGAAAGCTCGAAATAACACCTTTAAGGCCAAGGGCCATCTCCAAAAATAAAAGTTCAACCTCGATCGAACAATGACGAGTTAATATTTCGACAAAAGCTCGAAATAACACCCATAAGGCCAAGGGTCATCTGTCACACCTCCTTTTTCACCTACACCCATGAGGGCGTGAAGGAGTTTTTTCACTTAAAGGATAATCGGAACGAGATTTATTATTAAGATTCAGAGTCGCCACTTGGGAGATTAATGGTGTCCCAAGTTACCGGTTGAATCCCGAACCGAGGGAAATATGACTCTGTTAATAGTCCGCGAACCAGAAATCCGAGTAAGGAATTCTGTTAACCCGGGAAAAGGTATTAGGCATTCTCGGGTTCCGTGGTTCTAGCACGGTCGCTCAACTATTATATTTGGATTTATCTGATTTCAAAACATGTCTTAGCTTATGTGCTTTTTAACCATAAATCGCTTTTATTATTATTTTAACGAGAATTGCAACATCGTGAAAACATATCTCGAACCGCGTCACATAAATGCACCCGTAATTTTTGACACATTTCGACTTCGTTGAGATTTGGATTTGGGTCACATAAATGTGCACCCGAGTTTAGGAAGTTAATTTTATTAAAGTCGCGCCTAAAGAGGCTAACGCGTTATTATCTTTGGGAAGGCCGTGAAATTCGCTAAACGACCCATCCCGAAGTCTAAGCATTTTAACATAACCATTTATCGCGGGCCCCGCAATTATGCATTTTATTTGACGAGGCTCATCTCATTTATTATTTAAAGGGCAAACCTAAAAGCAACTATAATTTTCTATTTGTATTTGTATTTAATAATGAAAGGAAAAGTCCTAATTAACATTGATAAATGGATACTCGGTGGGGACAGCCCAAGAATTGCCTTAGGGAGTGGGCTTCAAGGCCAACCCATGCAAAAGGGGGCTGAATCAGCCTTGGCGACATGAGTAGAAAAATGGACCAGTAGGAAAATGCTTTCATTTTTGGGCTTATGATTGGCCCAACGAAAATCTGGGCGGACGTCCAATTCGATACCCAGTTCAGTGGGAATTTTAATTTCCACAACTGGATCTCCAAAATAACACAAATAAGCACAGACCTAGCAAATTAGTTTTATACAAGTTTGGATCAATAGCTAGCAGACGAGGTGATCAACATGATGCTTTCATTGAACAATCGGTTCTACCAGGGGCTGGTGCAAATGTAATTACTAATTTGAATGATGCTGAACCAAAATAACGACCTTCAGTTTCGTTACGCTGATTCTAATATTAATTCATGATGCCTTTATTTACGCCATAACTGAGAAGGAGCATTCAAGTGTTTCATTGAAAGCAAAATCAGCTAAACTAAGCGGAAACACCACTTAACGATATTGAACGATTTAATATTGCATCTATCATCAAGTAAAACAAACTTAAGAATGTAAACGGTCCTAATCAGTCCAAATTAAACACAGTTTCTGATCTATGCATTAGTTCTGACTCAGTTTTCGATTTTAAGCTACAGCCATCACAGAAATTCCACACTATACATTGAATCTACTGATTTAGAGGAAACAAACTTGGATCCAAAATTCAACAGTCACAGTCCAAAGTTATACAGTATATGTACGAATCAAATGTAATCCTAGACAAGTATAAATCATACATAATCTCTTCTTCTATGACAACTCAAGCATGCATTTCTCAGAAGACAAATGGTTGAACACTCCATTTTCATTTTCACTTCAATAGGAGATACATCAAAGTCTCGAAGTGTACCTGGAATTTGAATAAAAATGTAGGAGAAGAGGTCAGCTGATGCAATAAGACGAGTAACCACAACAAATGCAATTTCCAGCAATATAGAACAATAGGAACAACCCACGTGAAACTCAGAGATCCAGAAATGTTCAGAAAACCAACAGAGCTAACAAATCAACTCAAAACCAATTTGAAATAACCTAAAACCACTCGAAATCAGCTAGAACAACTCTGAAACCAACATCAGCTTAACCAAACCAGCCCAAAATAGCTTCAATCGGACCCAAATCTCAAACTAACTGTGAGTTTCCAATGAAACAGTACTTTTTGAAATTTTTTTAGTTTTTCTAGAGGGTTTTTATTGTTTTTTTTTTGTTTTCTGTATAGAACTAAGTTCTAGAAGGAAATTATGAACTTATTAAAATTTGAAATTCAAAATAAGGATCAGATCTGTTAAGAGGATTTTTGGGGGGAATTTTATGGCTGAAAAACTTTTGGGAATTTTCAGCCTCCTCCAAACTTGTCATTCAAGGCAATGCACGTGCCATTTTATAGGCCTAAGGGAGGGCAGCCCTGGAATCCTCTATTTACAATGCAGACCCTTATTTATTTTCAGATTAGTCCCTTATTTTCTAACTTGTTACCCAAGCTACTATCCTAAGTTTTCTAAAATCTAACTTGAGCCCTATTCTAGAAGATTCTAAGGAGTTATATTCTAATCTACAGTATTCCATCCTATTATTAAAGCCTAAAATACCCCTGAACCCCCTGAAATTACCATCCTAGTCCCAAATGAATTCAGTCCTCTTTTTACCCTAATTGAATCTTTCCGCTATAGCCAAATTCATCTAATTAACAAGTAATTGAACTGAGCATTACACTGAGGTATTATTAACAACAACCATTGATTAACCTAACTGAACCAAGGTGAATTGATTACAACCGATCAACAATAACCAAAAGAAGTACTAAAACAACAATTCACACAAGATTGATTAAAAACAGATCAAAAGAAAATAGGCTAATAATCAAACTATTGGATTTTCAAATCAACAAACGACTGTTAACTACACTAAGCAGAGGCAAAAATACTAATCACTATGTTAAACTACACTAATCCGACTAACGACTGAACATGCAGCAAATTAAAACCTAAAATCTATATTGACCCAAATAGCCCTAAATGAACACAGATCAAACTTCGAGAAAATAATTTCGGAGCTAATTCGAGATCCTAACTTAACATAATGCAAGACGGAGAAGAAGGAAATGGACAGAACATGAAGAACTTACCAATTTGACCTCGAACCCAGACCTTTGAACTCGGATTTGATATCCACTCGATTGATTCCGATACAGCTTATAGATAATATTATGTGCTCATTTTGACAAAACAAACATGTAACATTATCTGGAACCGCATGGGAACAGATGTAGTTGAAACCTTAGATCCAAGACATGAAGATTTGAAGGCGGATTTGAAGGGTTTTGGGTTGGGATTCGGATAAAGGAGGTCGGGGAGATTGTATGATATAAATTTGGGACTGTTTGGACAAAGTAGGGTTTTGAACGGATTTTTCAAATCAATATTCGAGAGTTTTGGTTAGGATTTAGGCGAAACTAATGGTAGATATGAGAAAAGGAGAAAGAGAAGGGCCTGGGGTGTATTTTTGGGGTAATTTGGAGCACCGCCGGCAGCGGCGGTGATTTTCGGCCGGCGACGTTAGGTCGGAGGGCGGCGGAGACGGCGGGTATGGTGGCATTATAGGGGGATTGTATGTACGAGGATGATGCATATGTTTTTAGGGTCTATGGACAATTTTATTTAATTGTTTGGGTTTGATGAGGGTCGTAAGATCATGGGGAACGGATGGCTAGGATGGACTGACGCCAAACGGCGTCGTTTTGAGGGTTGGGAGACTTGGACCGAGTAGGGGGTAGTTTGGGGCCTGGGCTGGGGTATTTTATTTTGGGCTAATCACATTTGGCCCATTTTTGGTTTATTATTAAGACCACCTATTTTAATTGCTTTCTCCTTCTCTTTTATTTATTTTGTTTTCATTTTGGTACTTTTGTATTTTTCTGATTTTATAAAAATACAAAAAATTAAAGTAAAGACCTAATATATTTTCAAAGTTAAGCTAATTAATTCCTAAAATTATTTAAAATCTATTTCGTGACAAATTCAATAATTAACAATTAAAGATAAAAAAGTAGACTATTTTTGTTATTTTCTTCATATTTTGTTCTAAAACCACTTAAACACTAATTGATCCTAAAATATGAAATTAGATCCTAAATGCACATGCCAAATGTATATTTTTTATATTTTCGTATGAATTAAAATGCACAAATAAATGCGAACAATTAACAGAAAATAACACAAAATTCACAAAATTGCAGAATAATAAAGAAAATCATTTTGTTTGAATTTTTGGGAATAATTCATATATAGGGCAAAAATCACGTGCTCGCACCATCTCCAAAAAGAAGAGTTCAACCTCGATCAAACAACGACAGGTTAGTATTTCGACGAAAGCTCGAAATAATACCCTTAAGGTCAAGAGGCTATGTCCAAAAAAAAAGAGTTCGACCTCGATCGAACAACAACGAGTTAATATTTCGACGAAAGCTCGAAATAACACCCTTAAAGCCAAGGGCCATCTCCAAAAAGAGATCGACCTCGATCGAACAACAACGGGTTAATATATCGACGTAAGCTAGAAATAACATCCTTAAGGCCAAGGGCCATCTCCAAAAAGAAGAGTTCGACCTCGATCGAATAGCGATGGATTAATATTTCAACAAAAGCTCAAAATAGGCCAAGAGACATCTCCAAAAAGAAGAGTTCGACCTCGATCGAACAACGACATGTTAATATTTCAACGAAATCTCGAAATAACACCCTTAAGGCCAAGGGTCATCTCCAAAAAGAAGAGTTCAACCTCGATAGAACAACGACGGGTTAATATTTCGACGAAAGCTCGAAATAACAACCTTATGGTAAGGGCCATCTTCAAAAAGAAGATTTCGACCTCGATCGAACAATGACAGATTATATTTTGACGAAAGCTCGAAATAACACCCTTAAGGCCAAGGGCCATCTCTGAAAACAAGAGTTCGACCTCGATCGAACAACGACGGGTTAATATTTTGATGAAAGCTCGAAATAACACCCTTAAGGCCAAGGGCCATCTCCAAAAAGAAGAATTCGACCTTGAACAAACAACGACGGGTTAATATTTTGACGAAAGCTTGAAATAACACCCTTAAGGCCAATGGACATCTCCAAAAAGAAGAGTTCAACATCGATCGAACAACGACGGGTTAATATCTCGACGAGAGCTCGAAATAATACCCTTAAGGCGAAGGGCCATCTCTAAAAAGAAGATTTCAACCTCGATCGAACAATGACGGGTTAATATCTCGATAAAAGTTCGAAATAACACACTTAAAGCCAAAGGCCATCTCTAAGAAGAAGAGTTCGACCTCAATCGAACAACGACGGGTTAATATTTCGACGAAAGCTCAAAATAACACCCTTAAGGCCAAGGGTCATATCCAAAAGGAAGAGTTTGACCTTGATCGAACAAAGACGGGTTAATATCTCGACGAAAGATCGAAATAACACCCTTAAGGCCAAGGGCCATCTCCAAAAAGAATAGTTCGACCTCGATCGAACAACGACGGGTTAATATTTCGATAAAAGCTCGAAATAACACCCTTAAGGCCAAGGGCCATCTCCAAGAAGAAGAATTTGACCTTGATCGAACAACGACGGCTCGATATTTTGATGAAAGCTCGAAATAACACCCTTAAATCCAAGGACCATCTCCAAAAAGAAGAGTACGACCTCGATCGAACAACGACGGGTTAATATTTCGATAAAATATCGAAATAACACCCTTAAGGCCAAGGTCCATCTCCAAAAATAAGTTTTACACCTCGATCGAATAACGACGGGTTAGTATTTCGACAAAAACTCGAAATAACACCCATTAAGTCTAAAAGCCACCGCCTAAATGAACTGGGACTCATGATTGGTTAACATGATGATGAAATTTCTAAAATACATCCTTATGGATGAGAGCCATCGCCAAAAAAGATTGAGACATGCGACGGGATGATATTTCGATATAAGCTCAAAAGGTAACATATCTACGGCTAAGGCTATTATTAGAGGAATGAGTTCAACGCCACTCGAATTTCGACGGGATAGAACTTCGATACGAGTTCGAAGATATCATCCCTACAGTTAAAGCCATCATCGACATCGTGCTCAATCTATGCGGTATTAAGTTACCTGACAATCAAGAATCCAGCGCACATGAATCCACTTCTCTGCGCCAAAGTTATGAAAAACAAAAATAAAAGAGAGAACAAGAGACAGACAGCAATGAAAAACTCCTTTTTATACAAAGCTATAGCCCAAACAGTTGTAGATTACATACGGCTCATACTAATAGTGTCCGGGAAAAAGCAACAAACAAATAAAAAAAAAGAGAAACAACAACAAAGACAACAACTCTTTCACTTGGCGTCATCATCGCCATCCTCTTCTCCATCGTCTCCAGGAAGTCCTTCTTCATCATCACCATCCTCATTGCGCTCCAGCGTTGTAGGGTCATATCCACAATTAACAAGAGCCTCTCGTGTCTTCGCCCTTGCTCCTTCATATGAGGCGTCAGGAACAATACCCGCCTCTAACAAACTCTTGTATATGTCCCTTTGGGCTTCGACATGAACCCAAAGCTCATGCAAATGACGTGGAACAGCAGTAGAGGAAGACTCGACTTAAGCTAATAGTTGCTCCTTTTTGGCCTCAAGAGCAGCGACCCCATATCCTAAGGTCAACGCCTCCCGGTCGATCTTACCAATACGCTACTCAAGCCTCGCTTCCATGAGTGTGGTCGTCGCCCTACCCAATTCCTGTTGGAATTGGAGGACGCGGATGATGTTCTCTAGAGCTGCCACCCTCGCCAAAGCCGATGACCAGGCACTTTAAATGTTTTCCAACCTGGCAACCTTTCTCTCCAACTCGGTCAGCTTTCCCATCCACTCCGCGCTCATTGTCTCGACCCTGATAAGATTCTGATCCATCTCAGATTGCATCGACCTCAGCTTCTCCTGAAGATATTCGCACTCTGCAGTGACCCATTTACCTAACTCAAGCTATTCGTCCTTTGCACGAAGTTATTTATGCGAATAGCATGCATTAACTCCTGATCCCTCTTCTCTAATTCCTCGCCAAGGGATAGATTACCCGATCTCGCCTTCATCCGCTCGTGCATTTCTCGGCACCTATTGCGATAGCACTGATATTTCTCCAGCATCGTCAGGAAAATCTTGGCCCGAATGTCAGCCCTACGAGTGCTTTCGATCTCCACCATGTACATCTAAAAAACAAAAAGACAGGCTAAGGCTAAATCATTAAGAAAAATGAAAGGAACATGAAAGAAAAGTGAAAACGTACCCTCAAGCCCATAGCGGCCACTTCATGCATCAACTCAATATCAAGAACGTTCCGAAGAGCCTCGCTCTCGGTGGCACAACACAAGAGGTCAAACTACGGCACCATATCCTCCGTATCCCCAGGAGGTTCATGTTCGATGCGATCTCAAGAATACGGGATGGGTCTCCCGCATGAACCATCGAATGGGTAAAACCCTCTTCAAACATTCTGACATTATTAGGATCAAGATCGAACTCAGATACGTAGTCATAGACCATGACGCCTTTCCCCCTTTCTGCGACCGAAGAGGAAGTACAACCTGACATCAAAGATGAAGGACCTTCTAGAGCATTAACAGCGACTGCAGGAGCTTGACCCCCCATCACGGCAGGTTGTTGGTCGGTCATAGCGGTTGGGATTTCCGTTGATGGGGCAGATGTAACAGCCGACTCTGTCTCCACCGGCGAAATGACATCGACTCCCACTTCAGAACCCGTCAATGGAGGGTCGTCCTCTGGATGCACCACAATCTAAGGAGTCGCTTCAGACTCCACTCGTCACCTCTTTGATGGCCCTTCCCTGTCTTTAGTACGGGAAGATTCCCCCGCTAGGCGAGTGACATGGGTCGGAATCTCGGTTCTAGGAGTAGCCTCCGTGCGCACAGCCATAGCCGTAGACTTAATTGAAGCAGTCCTCGACGAAGGTCAGGAAGTAGATAGTGTGTCAGGGCGAGCGGACGATGTAGGCTGGCAAAATACCAGTGGGGCAGCCCTCGCTCTCCGCACCCTTCCTAATATCGACGAACATCACATAAGTAACAAAGTTAAAAAATGGGGGGCAAAAGGGAGGAGAACAACGCTATCACTCACCAGTGAGGGGTCTGCATCCATATTTATCATAGAAGGACGACCATATGCGGATCCCAGCCATATGAGGAAGGATAGCGTTTACCCACTCGCGGATGCCATTGACAGGTGCAGGTGGTCGTTTCGCGGCTGTAAAAATGAAAAAGTAGTTTTAAGTACTGCCCAAATAAAAACGGTTGAGCATCAGTCAGACCAAAAAAGTTAGAACTTACGTGCAAAATTCCATTTCCTGGGAAACCCCGCAGGATTCGCTACGGGTGATTGGTCTGCACATAAAAGTAATTCTCGTAGAAACGATGGTTGGCTCTGTCGTCTATTTTCACCACCAAACTCTTCACCCCTGGTGGCGCATTTGAATCATTGTGCCGCGAATGAGTTTTGGAGAGAAGATATTGAGAATGTGCCTCAAAGTGATCTCCAAATCAGCGAGATCTGCAAACTTGAGTAGCCTGATGAACAACTTATATAGATACGGCGAGAGTTGAGCCGGGCATACCTCATAAAAGCGGCAAAAATCTACCACCAAGAGAGGAAGAGGGAGTGTATACCCCATAATAAAGGGGTAGGCATAGAAATCACAATATTTTGGGCAGTCGAAATGGACTATGTCGTCCCCCACCGTCTGCAACAATTCGACATGGCTAGGATATATTCATAGTAGATTGGTTTTAAAATTCGTGAATCGCGTGCATTGGAATTGTAATAATTTTAGTAAGAACTAAAAGCAGTTAATATGATATACATCAAACATAATCTTCAGTGGTTGTTGGCCTTTAAATTGTTACCTGAAATGTATTTCAGTCACTCGATTCAATCCCAGACTTTAATGGTTTAAGTTGTCATGAGGCCTAATTTACCGGGCCATTTAGTTACCGATAGTCCAACTCATTGGTTGAGTTTGGACTATAAATATAGCATGTATTTCCATTTAATAATTCAGTGCTTAAATAATTAAATTCATTCCTTGTAATGGTTGATCAATAAAAAGTAAGACTTCAAATAATTCTGGAACAATTAACTTGATAATGCATTGAGATGAGCCTCGCTACATTAAATATACAAGTGCGGGGCCCTCAAATAACTTGTTACATAAAAGACTTAGAATTGGAATGGACCGTTTAGCGAATTTCACGGTCTTTCCCAAAGCTAATGAACACGTAGATTGTTTTTTAAGCGCGTGTGTAAATAATATTATCTTCTTAATACGGGTGCACATTTATGTGACCTAAATCCAAGTCTCAACGAAGTCGAAATGTGTTAAAAGCCACGGGCGTACTGGTACGGCGTGGTTCGAGATACATTTTCACGACGTTGCAATTCTTATAAAATTCAACAATAAAAGCGGATTATTAATAAAAGCACATAAAAAAAATGGAATATATATGAAAAATCAGATAAAAACAAATACAACAGTTGAGCGACCATGCTAGAACCACGGAATTCGGGAGTGCCTAACACCTTCTCCCGGATTAGCAGAATTCCTTATCCGGATTTCTAGTTCGCAGACTGTAATAGAGTCAAACCTTCCTCGGTTCGGGATTAAACCGGTGACTTTGGACACCATTATTTTCCCAAGTGAAGACTCTGAAAAATTAAAATAAATTAATCTCGTTCCGACTGTCCTTAAATTGGAAAAACTCCTTCCTCTTATTATATCCCTTTCCGAGGTGTAGTAAACGCGGTGTAAGAAAAAAAAGGTGTGACAGCTCTGGCGACTCTGTTGGGGATAAAAAACCCAGAACTTCGGTTCAGGGTTTAAGAATTCGAGCTCAGTTAAATTGTTGTATTTGTTTTTATCTGATTTTTCCTATATGTTCTTGATTAATGTGCTAAATGTTTACCGCTTTGATATTACGTGAACTGTATATAAATTGTGTCGAAAACCCTTCTCTTATTACCTCCAGGGATGTGCTTACTGGTTGAGACTCCCTATTCTGTTAGAGTCATACCTAAATAAGAAAAGAGGCCGGACAAGTTACTAAGCCGGACGATCCCGCGGGTCCCTGGTACGTAGCCCCCTCCTCGACTCGAGTT